>RJWM01018548.1:0-40651 GCA_004363535.1 Dasyprocta punctata
TTGAAAGTTTTTAATGCACATTTTATATACCATCATTACTCATCAAAGAATATCAGTAAGAATAAAAATAACAACACACTAGTGCTATGATACATAAAGTTAAAACTATAAATTGATGTTAATTCTACATAAATTATTGTGCAAATTTGTTGAATGTGGCATGTTAAACTGAAATATAGTTAACAATCATTTAGTCATTTAATCATAGGAAAATATGCAAATATATATGTATATATATAATCTCTTTGAACATAATGTGAAAGCAGCAGATTACAAGATCTGGATGGAGAATTTTATGTATATATTTCAGGTAATGGTAAGAATTTTTTATATCACTTTTCTGTTAATTGTGTCAGAAATATGGCATTAATACATTCCTACTTTAGAAAGCTCTTGAATTAGCCGGGCGTGGTGGCGCACACCTTTAATCCCAGCACTCCGGAGGCTAAGGTAGGAGGAGCGTTGTGAGTTTGAGACCGGCTTGGGCTACAACGCGAGTGCAAGAGCAGCCTGAGCTATGTAATGCGACCCTGCCTCAAAAAACTAGGGCTGGGAGGTTGGCTCAGTGGCTTAAGCGCCTGCCCTGGCAGGTGTGAGGTTGTGAGTTCGATTCCTGGTGCCGCAAAAAAAAAAAAAAAAAAAAGAAAGTTCTTGAATTATGATCATCAGCTGCATATATAACAGAACTGAAAACATACAAACAGAGGTAGGAATTGAATTGGCTCAGAAAAATCGAAATTGATTGAATTTACTAGGGATAATCAACATTAAATTTTCTACCATAAATGTAATGAATATTCAAGGTCAAATTTACATTCAAATAAGAAATAAAAGTTAAACTTTACTTTTTGCAACTAAGTTTATGGTTATTGAAATTGATCACTAAAAAAATAAAAACCCCAATAAATCATCAACGTAGCATGGGTAGGTGGTACTGCTACAGAGATAGACTGAAAGCTCTACATGAAGGAATGGGGCTTTAAAAAAAAAAAATCCACAAAGAAATGGAGAATAGGAGAAGAGAAATCAGCTTTATGCTTTGAAAGCTGGAAAACAGATGAACAAAAGATGAAGGACACAACAGATCCAAAGAAGATTCTTAAGCACGCAGTGGGGATACAGATCAATAACCTAATTTACACTTCATAATCTTCCTAAAGCATGCAATTTGGTGGTGCCATGTATCTCTGAGAGTTTGCCATCAGGTTCATATAAACACAGATAACAAGTTAAAAGTCTGTTGAAGATGCAGAAAACCTTCTGTGCATCCAGAGGATTTTCTCAGCACCACCACAGTCAATGCATGCAATTAGAAAAGTATCTCCAAATTAATATTTGGAATTTCATAAAAACTTGAAAATTAGGATATATGCAAAACTAATAATCAGACTACCCTTCTACTCTTACCAGCCTCCTTCTTCAGTTTCCAGAATCCAAGAAGATATACAATTTTCTTCCTGCACAATAAGCTGGACTTTTCAAGTTTTCAATGTCCAAATGCAAGGAATCAATCAAAAGTTGTCAAACAACTAAGAAAAATCTTTTACATGGAAAGGAATATCACACAGATAAGGAAAAACGTAATTAAAAGGAAACAAAATATAATGTGATATTCTTTTGGACAGTATAGAGGCTATAATTTAAAACAATGCATTAGATATTTCAAAAGAACTACAAGAAAGGATCTTGAATTTTCTCATCAGGAAGAAGTGATAAATCCTGGATGTGATAGATATGTTAATTGCCATAATTTGATCATTACATAAGTAAATGTGTTACAGTATCACACTCTACCACCATAAATATACAATTGTGTATCAATGAAAATGAAAATAAAACAAAAATTTTTCACATGCTTCAATTTGTGATGTGAACTACACAAAGTACATGATAATGCAACTATGGGAAAAGAATATGATACAAATTAGAAATGAATATTTGAGAAAAAATAAGAGCTATGTGGTCTTACACATTAAAAATATGACAGAAGGGGTTAATGCTTACTAGAGAATCTTAAAAATAAAATTCAGGATATATTCATAAAATAGCTTAGGATGGAAAATTGGAGAGAAGACAGAAAAACTAGAAGACTAATCCTACATAGAAATAATAGACTTTTCAGAAATAAGAAACAGAATCAAAAGATACAAATCTCCATTAAAATACATAAGATTTCTTAAAAAGAGAAAAACCATGCTTAGGGCAATGACAGAAAGCAGTTCATATAATTACAATATATGTGGGTCAAAAACAAGCACAAGAACCCTACAGGTGACAAGTCAGATAAAAATGAGAAAAAAAAACATATGAATGAAGACTTTTTTATATCAAATAGGTCACTATTAATAATTATGCTGTAAAAATAAGAATGAAAGTTATCTTTTTCAAATTGAGACATGTGATCTACATGTATGGTAGCTCTTGATACGAATGATTACATTTTCCATAGCAAGATTGCAAGTAGAATTCTATGGGATTATCTTAGTTACTTTTCTCCAAGCTGAGACAAAATACCAGACAATGAAGGTTAAAGGAGGAAAGGTTTATTTTGGCTGATAGTTTGCAGAGGTTTCAGTGTGTAATTGGCTGTCTCCAAGCAGGTTGGCATGGCAGAGGGGCATTGCAGAGGAGAAGCAGTTTATGGCAAGAGGCAGCAAAGTGCAAGCAGCAGCAACAGCAGCAGCAAGTCTGTCTTCTTTTTCTTCCTTAATATTTCACCCAGGCTGTAAACTTTTTGATTGGTGCCACTCACACCTAGAACACACTGTTATTCCCAGCATCACACCTTTTATCCTAGTGCCATGTACTTAATCCATATTTACACAACCTAATCCAGTCACTTTCAAAACACCCCACCTGTGACCAGGTGAGGCTTTGGGGAATATCTATATACAAGCCTTAACAGCGACATTTCTGTTCAAATTCTAAAGAAATGTTTCATCTTGAATGTGAGCAGTTTAGGCTTAAAAGGCAGAAATTGGAAGAAAAAGCAGTAGTACGAGTTTTTACAAACCTGAACATAAATACCTAAATGATTTCTGAAATGAGATTTAAAAAATGGTTGCTCGAATGAGCTTGTGGTGGAGAAAAGAGAAGCGGAGGAGCTACTATTTTTCCCTGAAAAACCTTCATGGAATGACTGACTGTAAAAATGTTCCTGTAAGGGCCGGGGATATAGCTCAGTGGCACAGTGTTTGACAGGCAAGCATAATAAGGTCATGAATTCGAGTGCCCATACAAAAAAAAAAAAAGTTCCTGTAACTTTGTTAAAAGACACTGGAGAGTCAGAAGAAACAAAAGGTAAAAGACACAGATGCTGTTCTCTATCTTCTTTAGGGTCCTCTGATGCACTTGAAGTACGCAGTTCCTCAATCTTCTCTTTTCTCAATAACTATCAAAATTGGGGGTCAGGCTAAAGGGCATTTAAATCTATGTACTTCAAACTTTAGCTGGATGCTGATTCCTTGTGACACCATCTCCACCTAAGAGGCTTGTCATCCAGCACTGTACATAACACCCTGAAGTTAAACAGGAAATATTTCAGATGTAAGCACTTGGGAGGCTGAGGCAGGAGGATTGTTGTGAGTTTGAGACCTGCCTGGGCTACAAAGTGAGTTCAAGGCCAGCCTGAACTGCATAGTGAGACCGTTTCTCAAAAAGTAAGACCGGGGATTTAGCTCAATGGCATAAGTGCCTGCCTGGCAGGCACAAGGTTGTGAATTCATCCCTGGATAAAAACAAAATTTAGATTCATATACTATAGTATGTGATGTATACTATAGTGATGGGCAATCTTTTGATTTTTTATTAGTAAGAATTAAAATTGCATTGCAATATTCACAGCTTCACCAGTAAAAAATCATATTCAAACTAGTAAAAGATAATGGATCTCAAAATTAAGAATGCCATTGAAAATATTACACAAGTAGATGTAAGGGCAATTGGTTGTAAGAGCAGTGTTGATAGTAGGAATCATTGTGAAGATTATATTTTTAGTCATCTGTTGAATAATTAGGCCCAAAATATCACTAAGTTTGATATAATTATTTTTTAATAGATAAAAGATACAGAAAAGAAAAACAAAAAGCAAAAGAAACAAACAACAACAACAAATCCAATAAAATAATACTATAGATTTATAAAATCAGATGATTGGAATTTGACAATGGTTGTAATATTGCATATCATTACCTTCAAAGGGGTTGTTTAGATTAACAGATATAGACATGTAAAATTGATTTGATCATATGAGTGTTAACTGTTCTTTTTCAATAACTAATGTATTTAGTAGTATAGTTATTTTATCATCTTATGTATACCTATATAGAAATTTATGTCTTTTTCCTTATCCCTTCCTTCTTTCCTCCTTTGCCCTTATAATACCTCTTGTTATCTTCAAAATAACTGCCCATACCATTAGGCATAATATAATCAAACTAAATAGTACAGAATAAAACCAATAAAAAACAAAACGATGGACATGCCTCTTGTTTTCTTCTAAGCAGTTGCCTATATCATCAGTCATAATACAATCAAACAAACCAAAATAGTATAAAATCACTCCAAACAAAACAATGAAAGCAATATAGGGTTTCAAAACAAGGTGATCAGATATCAATAATGGCTACTATAATGTATTTTGTTATCTTTGAAATAGCTGTCTGTGCCATCAAACATAATAAAATTAGGCAAATTGAGATAGAATAAGACCAAACTAAACAGTTCAATGAAAACTATACAGGACTCAAATCCTGATGATAGATTAACAATGGCTACTGCTTGCCCTTTTTAGACACTTCCTCCCCTTTCATTTTTATAATATGTATTGTATATTTTGAATCCTACTAACTCCTTTAGGTTTTTTTTTCTGCTTTTTTTTTTTTTTTTTTGTACTAGGGAGATAACATAATGTTCACCCATGTGGCTCTGGGTCATTTCATCTGTGAACATGATCTTAAGTTGTATCCATTTACCTACAAGAGGCTTGAGGTTACTTTTTTTATAGCTGAGTAGCTTTCCATTGGATAAAAATTTTGACTCTGGCCCCTTGTTATTAACACTTAAATGAAGTTAAAATATAGATTCAAATAATGTAACAATAAAAATATGCAGAATGTAACATTTTTAAAGTCTATACGTAAGACAGTATTAAAATGATAAGTGTAATAAGTAAAAAAGGAAATTCAGGGGTGGTGGCATACATCTGTAATCCCAGCGCTTGGGAGACTGAGTCAGGAGTATTGCCATGAGTTCAATGCCAGCCTGAACTGCTGATGCCAAAAAAATAAAAGTAATAAAGGGCTTGATTATGAAAGTATATATTAAGAGAATATGGAAAAATGAGGTATCTGAAACTAGGGTAACAAGTAGCAAGTGTGAATCTGTGATATCTTTGTCACCAGAACTGAATTACATGGCATTTCAGAATCTTTAACCTCATAGTCTAACTCACTTTTGAATCGGATATGAGATTTCTCTATATGTGAAATATAAAGGAATCTACTCTAGAGAAGTTATTCTGATAGCCCTAGAGTATATATGATTTGAAGAGTTAAACAATTCAGTCAAGTCACATACCCAAATTTCAATAACCAGTTTCACTTTCACTCTCTGGTCTTATGCAGTGACCGCCATGTACTGTAACAAGCCATACTATTGCCTTCACTATTGCAACTGATCTAGTATGATATATTGAAATTATGGACAGAAATTTTTCCATGCTTATATTTACCAAACACAACCTAGTATGAGACTATCATATCAACTAACTCAGAGTATTAGATGTATATTTTTCATAAAATAATTAATGTATATTTACAGTAAACCTTTGACACTGTGGAGTGATTTTCCTTGGAGAAAAATTAACAAACTTGGTCAGGAGAAAATTTGTATATACTCAGTCATACCCAAGTTCTGATTAATTGTGCTATTCTCTATTTTCTTTAATGTCTTTGCATTTCTTTATGCATTTAGAGAAATTTCTTTATTAAGATTTGGGTTGTAGTTTTCTAGTAACATGCAAAATTGCAAATTACAAATCTGATAATCTTTTTTAAGCACAGTTTTTTTTTCAATGAAATGATGTTTATTTAATGATTCTGTGTTTGCAAGTTTTTCTCCTCCTGCTATGAATGAGAGCACAAGGAAAATAAAAAAATAAGCAATGTTGGGCTCAATTCACTAAACTTCATTTGAGGAAATGTATTTACATTATACAGCAAATTTCCTCTGAAATAAAATGTCCATATTTTGTGTAATGTGAACACAAGCAAAATTTAGGACAATAATTCATGTACTTTTCCACATTATAATGTCAAATAAAAATTCTGCTATGCTTTCAAAGTCTGTAAATTCATTGAGATAGATATCCAACTATGATTTGTTATATTCTCAACTCAAATTCACCTAAGGAACATAATACTACAACTTTCTTTTACTGAATGTTAAAAATATCATCTGACATCAGTACTCAAAACATATGGAGATATTACTTAACTGAGACATCCAACAGAGAGTTTCATACAAAGTTATGTTTTAGCAACAAATAAAAAATAGATACATGAAAAAAGAAAGAAGAGAGATTTTGTGTTTAATACGTGACTTCATGCATGTGACTAATCAACTCTAAGTAGTAATATTTTAATATTTTTCAGATTACTCAGCTTCAACAACATGGCTATTATGGACATAGGACTCTCAGCATTACACTAGAAACAATTAATACCAAATCAAACTAAGCAAAACCTTGATCAGAAAAATATGACAGGCAACTTCTCACTCACCCGTAAGAGTTCATTAAGATTATTATCTACTTTGGAAAATAGACTACTCTCCAATACAACTGATTTTTTTTCTGACAAGTTAAATTACAAGTGAATTTTCCTTTGTTCAGAGAGAATAGGGTAGAGAAAAGTAAACAAAGAACAAGTTAACTCAAATACTTATTGTACGCAGTCGCAAAAATACTACATCATAGGCAGCAGTGTAACCTGGTAGATTGCTGGCCATATGTTAAGCACCTTAGAAAGATGGCAAAAAAAGGGGGAAAACTAAGATCCAAATTTCATCGAAGCAGAATGAGTCTATGGAAGCATCATTGTTCGACCCTGTCTTGGAAACTATAAATTCTGTGCAGTAAAGCACGCAGTAGCAAACTGAAAAGGAATAAGAAATACAATGAAGTCTTGTAGATATTATGACAGCTTTAAGTGCAGCAGAGAGTTACAGCACCAAAGAAATAAGCAAACCTCTTGGAACTGCTTCATGATTCAAGTGGCATTTAAAATTGTGACTAAGCTCACCCTTATATCAAGATAAATATCTTCAATCGTCAACTTCCCTGCTGTTTGGTCATGGACTTCATGAAGTAGCTACAAAGGACACACACACTAAACTGCTGAAATAAACAGAAACTATAGTGCACTCATGTAAGGACTACTATGTAGGGATAAAAGTAAATTTAAAAAAAAGCATTGAGAGATTTCTAGAGATTTCTAGAATATATTGGTAAGTAAAATTCAAAGTGAGGAGAAACAAAAATACTTGTTTATCACAGTTGCGGTTACTTTGGAAGTAAATTGGCAGTTTTGTTTTATAAAACTAAACATATTCTTATCATTTGACCACATAATTGCCTTCATTGGTATGTATATAAGCCAATGCAAATTTATGTCAAGAAAAAGAAATGTAAATGGATGTTTACAGTAGCTTTGTTCACAACTGCCAAAGCTTGAGATCCACCAAGGTGATCTTGCAGTAGGTGAATGGATAAGCAAAATATAGTACATTCAGACAAGAGACAATTATTCAGCTATAATAAGGAATAAGCTATCTAAAGCTTAAAAGACATCAAAGAAACTCAATTGCATATCATTAAATGAAAGAAGTGAATGTGAAAAGGGTACATAGTATATGACCTTATATAACATTTTGGAAGAGTTCAAACTATGAAGACAGTACAATTATTAATAGTTTCGCAACTATTGGGGAATGGAAAGATGGATGAATACAGACATTTTTGAGCAGTAAAATTATTCTTGTGGTAATATAATGATGGATACATGTTATTATACATTTGTTCAACCCAGAATGTACAATGCCAAGGGTAAACTTTATTGTGAACTGCAAATTTTGGATGAAATTAGTGTATCAATGAAAGTTCATCAGTTGTAATAAATGTATCACTTAGGTGAGAAATATTGATAGCAAGAGAAATTGTGTATGTGCAGGATAGGGCAATATGTGAATTCTCTGCATTTTTACTCTACTTTTCTGTGAATCTAAAAATTGCTCTAGGAATACTGTCTGTTAAAATACATTGGCAGGGTTTGGGGTTATAGTTCAGTGGCAGAGCACTTGCCTCTTACGTAAGAGACCCCTTGTTTGATCCCCAGAAAAGGGAAAAATTGCTTATTTTTCTAAATAGGAAATAATAGGAAAAATGAAGCAAACCAATGAATACAGTAATCTAGACAAAACTGTAGTAACTATTGAGTGTAATATTTTGAGTGTATCTTTTCAAATGGCTGTGACTTCATAAAGATAGTGCTTTTTACCCATGAATAGATAAAGGAAATGTAGTATTTATACATGATGGAGTACTACTCTACCATAAGACAAAATTGAGTTATTTAAAATAAAGAGGATGGACCTTAAGACTACAATGTTAAATGAAACAAATCAGAAACAGAAGCATGAGATCACGTGGTATATCTTATATGAGAAATCCAAAGTATAAATAAAGAGCAATAAAAAATAGATGATAGGAAGTCAAGAGATACATTTTTCTCAAATGGGAAGTGAATCGAGAGATAGAAGGAGACAGGAGAAAGGGCAGGAAAAGGGAATGAAAAAAGAAATTAAAATGCATTATGCATATGTACCAAATTCATGCAAAGAATGTAAATTTTATGTATTGAAAACATGTACTAATAAAAACATAAAATTAAAGTTAATTCAATAAGAATTTAAAAGATTAACATTGAATTCAAATGCAAACAATATACATGTTTATTAATTAACAGATTAACAACATACAGAAAATGTGAAAATAAAATTAATCGAAGAAATTATGGTTCAAATTTAAAAGAAGAGTAAAGAGATCTTGAACATTAAATAATAGTTTTGATATTTTTAGCAGCACTGCTATGCAAATACATATAATATTTTTATATATTAAATGTTAAATTGAATTAACAAACATGTATTTGTTTGTTGTTCTGTAGAGGATCCTCAGACCAGTTTCTGGAGACAGCTTTCTTTCTACAATGTGACGTTGCAGAAGGACAAATAGAGAGTGGCAGCTCCTACTTTTAGTGTTAAATCCAGTGCCCTTTCTGGGGTCTCTGAGCTGACACTACACATCTTTAGTTTAAATTCAGATACTTTCCGGATAGTCACTTCAATCACAGAAACTCATGCCTTCTTTTTAAGCCAGCAAACAGCAGTACTGGAACATCTCAGCTTTTGTAATGTAACCTTATCTTTTTCTCATAGCAGATACATGTTGAAGAAAATGAAGACAAATACTGTATCTCTCTTTTCTGGCATATCATACATTTTCTTTTGCTGCTCTTCACTCCTGTGAGGCATGTACATGGCCTGTTTATGCATCCTCTCTTCAGTCTATTGTTCTCCATGTCTGTTTCATTTTTATAGCAACATGCTCTTTGTATTACTATAGCTTTGAGGTATAATTTGAAATCAAGAATTTCCATGTCTCTTACTTGTTTTTCCTTCTTTCTTTCTTTTTTTCTGTCTTCTTTCTTTCTACTTTCTTTTTCTTTCTGCTCAAAATTGTATTACCACTCTGAGTCTTTGTGGTTTCATATATATTTTAAGGCTGTATTCTCTAGATCTGTGAAGAAGGTTGTTAGTATTTTAATGAGATTACATTAAATCTATATATTACATTTGGTAACATGGGCATTCTAACAGTAATAATTCCACCTATTCAGGAACAGTGGATAACTTTGCGTTTTCTAATATCCTCTTCAATTTATCTTTTTCAGAGTGCTTTACTGTTTGTTGTAAGTCTTTCATTTCCTTAGTTAGGTTGATTTGTAGGTATTTAATTTTCTGAAGCTATTGTAAATTGAATAGTTTTCCTGACCTTGGTGTTGTGGGTCATTACTGGCATACAGGAGGCTATTGATTTTTGCGTGTTGATTTTTCTTTTATCCTACTACTTTGCAGAATTTGCTTAGGAATCTAGGAGTTCTTTGAGTCTTCCACTGAAATTTTTTGGGTCTTCTATATGAATGATCATAGCATCTGCAAATGGAAGTCATTTAACTTCTTCCATGCATATTGATGGAAATTTTGGTTTATAATAAATCCTTTTATTGGCTGCTGCCTTGACTCTGGGATAAAATAGCTGAATTTAAAGAAATAGAAGTTTATTTTTACTTAGAGTATAAGTGGGTTCAGTCAGAATGGGCAAGATGAAAGTGCACAGTGGAGGAAAGCTGCTTTCCCCATGGCTGCCAGGAAGCACAGAGAGAAGAGTATAGCCCAGGATGAGGGTGCTCCCTTTCAATTCACTCACAGTGCAAGGCCTCTTTTGACCAGGTCCCACCTCTGAACAAGAGACTTCTGGGGGACTTTTAGATCTAAATCACAGCAATCTTTTTGTTTTCTTTTGTTTGCTTTATTTTAGCAATTTAAAAAATTTTAAAAAGGACTAAGAAAGAAAGAAGACAGAAAAAGAAAAAGAAAGAAAGAAAGAAAGAAAGAAAGAAAGAAAGAAAGAAAGAAAGAAAAAGAAAGAAAGAAAGAAAAACAAGTAAGAGACATGGAAATTCTTGATTTCAAATTACACCTCAAAGTTACAGTAATACAAAGAGCATGTTGCTACAAAAATAAAATTTTAACTTCAAAATATTTGATCATGACATTCATAGCTATAAAGTATTCATTAAACAAAGATTATGAAAATAATGGAAATTGCTTTCTTATTTTGGTGAGTTAATGAATAACAGAGTATATGCAGGTTGTTCATACTCAGCTTTTGGAATTTGCTGATGGAGCAGTTTTACTATAATATGTGTGTCCTACTAATATGGAAAAAGATGTTTTGCCAGATCTCACTTGGGAAAACTTTCTTGATTATCGTAATTGTTTTTGAAATGTCCTTCAATGAACTGAGGCTCTATGTAAGGTTTCTTTTGTTTTGTTTTGTTTTGTTTTGTTTTGTTTTGTTTTGTTTTTGGTTTTTGGCTTTTGGTTTTGTTTTGTTTGTTCTGTTTTTTGTAGCACCTGTCAGGCACTTAAGCCACTGAACCAAACTCCCGGGCTTACTTTTTTGAGGCAGGGTCGCACTATGTAGTTCAGGCCAACCTTGCACTCACGTTGTAGTCCAAGTTGGCCTCAAACTCACAACGCTCTGCCTACCGAAGCCTCCCCAGTGCTGGGATTAAAGGCATGCACCACCACATGACTTATCTAAGGTTTCTTTCTTTGCAGTGTATCATAATTTATACAACATTTGCCTTCATTAAATCTTATTTTTACCATGATCCATTCATGCAGATTATAATTTTTTCTTAAATGGTATTTTAATTAGTAAAGACCCTGAATGCATTACTTAAAATGTATTGCTATTTCACTACTCTTCGTTTCCTTTAAACTTTTATATTTTTCATATTATACTTACTATTTGGTCTATGATATAAATTTTGGAATTTTCATCTTGTCTCCTCCACAAACAATATAATCTGCATAACAATAGATATTTTTCTGTAGATAAATTCCTTTGTCTACAATGCCTAGAAGAAAATCAAGAATAACCTCTTAGAAAATATTTGATAGATTAGTGAATGCAAGAATGATCCAATGGCAATAAGTTCATGTTAATGTCATATAAGATGATTTTCACCTGGTGTATTATCTCTCAGCATCATTAAACTTTCTAGTAATTTTCTCAAAAGTTTTCTAGTTAACTTATTGTACAAAGTAAAGCTAAGAAGAACAATTTAACATTTTCAAGTCATATTAATCATGTTTATTCTCCATATACAAGAAGCTTACCATATTCATTATATCAAACAACCCACACATATCAGATATAGAACAACCATGTTATCTAAGAATAAAAATGAAAAAATAAGAATAAGCAAACATTTTTCAACATCTTCTCTATGCTCCAGAAGAGATAGCTATTGATGTTTTCCAGTTATATTCGTCATTTGTTTCTTCACTTGTAAGACAATTTATACCAAAATTTCACAAGTTTGTTTTTCAGTTTAAGAGTCAAGGAAAAATTCATAATTTCTGAAATTCAAGCCTTTGCTATAAAATGCAGTATCAAACTCCGTCCCCAATTCTGAGTCTCCGAAAATTGGTAACACATCTTCTTTTTTCTACTTTACTGACTCATCTAAAGCAGAAAAAATGTATAAGTGGATAACTTTAATTCTAGACATGCTTATGTGAAAATTGAATTTTCTCATGAAACTGAATAAAATCTTTGGCTAAAATGATTTCTTTCCTAATCTTTACAGAATATCACTTTCTTCTATTCATTTTTTCTTTAATTTTCATTAGATGTATTATTTAAATTTAAGTAGAAATTCAATAAAAAGAAATTGAAAGAATAATGCATTTTCTAAATGTGTATGTATGTCTATGCATATATTTAGTCAGAATTAAGGGAAGATTGCATTCAACACTATAAGCCTACTTTTCCCTTTAAACAAGTTTAATATCTGCTTGCTTTATGCTACTGTTATCACTTACCTGATCTTCCATGCATTTCTTTCTACAGAGTTTAGGCCTGCAAAGTCACTACAAGCATTAAATTGTATTTCACCTCAATAGCTATATCATCACGGCCTGTATTTCTCTGGAGCAGCCAGTTGCATATGGCAGGGGGAAAGCGGGAAGGGGTTGGCTCTCGTTTCCCAGCCCATGCACTGGAAGGAGCTGGCATCTCACCATCTCCTTCTGTGGTCCACACATGGCATTGATTCACAAGGAGGGCTTGCTTCTTGGTGATTTCTTGTTCTCTTCCCCCACACATTTTCTCACACTGTCAAGAAAACTACAGTGAACAATTATGTACTTGTGTACTTGTCCATTTTTAGAAAATATTTTTGCCCACACCCCTCCATACTGAAGATTGAACTCAGAGTTTTCACACTGAGGCACATGCCAATGCTTTTGTTCGTTTGTTTGGAGACAGAGTTTCACTAATTTGTTCATGGCAGGCTCAACTTTAATGTTCTTGTGCCTCAACTTCCCAGGGTCAGAGAATATTTTCTAAGTGTACATTTTTAAAATTAGAGCTACTTGAATCAAAAGCATACATAGTGTCCAAATTTTTGGGAGAAATATTCAAAATATTTTTCAAAGCATTTTAAATAATATATGCCATCAAGAGAAATGTAAATGAGTACAATTTTCCACATGTTGTGTTCAATATGAGTAAAAAAATGTTATCAGGTATTAAATATTCAGAGTTAACAAGCATAAAGTTAACTTTAATTTCAACTTGAAATTCTCTAAGTATTGTTTAAAGTATCTTAGATATTTAGCTTCATTCTTCCCTGAATTGCCTATGATATCCTTTGACATTTTTTTCTACTAAAATTTTTTATTTAACCTGTATACTTTTAAAATTGTAATATATCACATAAAATATGTGTAAATCCAGATACAACCATTGCTTATTTGCAAAGGCAAGTGTTTATTTAACCACTCCACTTCAGTATCTCTTGATTTTCATTTAATTTAAATTAAATTATTAATTATTTATTAACTTTATTTAGGTATGTAGGGAAGGGGTCTGTAGATGAGAAATATAATAGAGGCTTTCTAAGGTCTTCTAGCTAATCCTGACTAGAAAGAGTTAAAAACAAACTTGACTGGAGAAATTCTCCTGGGAAGCAGGTCCAGGAGTGGGGTAGAGAAAGAAAAAATAAGGAAAGGCAACAAATGGCCTTGGGACTTAAACCAAGTGACCAGAAAAGGTGCTGACAAGCAGGACACAGAGAGAAAGCCATGTGCACAAACTGTAAACCACCCTTCCTTCCAATAAAGAATAGGGAAAACAAAGGAGGGGGTCTGACTAACTTTAAGGTAATATGTACTCATACCTATGCACTAACACACACACGTACTCTAGAGTTCGTATGTTACTCACTGAGGGTCATTACAGAGTACAATAATTATCCACACGCCCCCTTACCAGCCCTAAGATAATCATGAGTTAGGTGTCCCCTTGCTAACTAGTGACCCATCCCAAATATAAGGCTTAAAAGATAGGTTCAGGACAAGTAAACAGACAGAAAAGGCAGCATGCAGACCACCGGAAGAAATGATGTTAGGCAGTGGTGCCTGGAAGCCAACCCAGTTATGAGAAATTCAAAATGGAGAGGGAAAGGTCATTCAACCCCCTATAAAAGCATCTGGGAACAAAGAGTTCACGAATCCTCCATCCCTGGAGATTCCTTTCTTTCTTTCTTTCTTTTTTTTTTTTTTTTTGCGGCACCAGGGATTGAACTTCAGACAGGTGCTTAAGCCACTGAGCCAAACTTCCAGCCCTAGATTTTTGAGGCAGGGTCGCACTATGTAGCTCAGGCTGGCCTTGTGCTCGCATTGTAGCCCAAGCCGGCCTTGAACTCACAACACTCCTCCTACCTCAGCCTCCCCGAGTGCTGGGATTAAAAGCATGCGCCACCACACCTGGCTCTTCCTTTCTTTCTTATCAGGATAGCAATTGACCTCCTCTCTCCTTTCCTTTTGCTGTTTACATATAAAATGTCTTCGCTTTGTTAAACTTTGTCCCTCTAATTTTTGATTGGGACTGTGTTTATGATCCCTATGAACTGCCTGGACAGCTGAACAGTGGTGTTCTTCTTCCAAATCTAACATCTTTGGTTCCCCAACCATGAGCTAGACATGACATATCTTTTACCATTAAACATAACATTTAAAGAAATCATCAAAGCTTTTATGTATGTATCGAGTCAGTAGTTTGTAAATTTCTGTTGTTATAGACATTTCCTTATATGACTGCATTATTCGTTTATTTTATTGGTGACATCATGTTGAGTTGTGTAGTTTTATAAAGAATACTTTACCAGGTACATACACATGCATCTTGGTGCAAATAATGTCTCAGAATAAATATTTAGAGTAGAACTATTGAAACTCGGAATACATACATTCTCTTTTATAAAAAAGGTACCAATTTGTTCCTGATAGTGTTGTTTTGAGTTTTCAAAATCTAAGTGTGATTCTTCCTATTTGTATTTTTACTGGCAGTACACATTTTGATTACTCTAATTTTCGTGCAACTCAGATATATAAAACTATATATTTAAAAGTTTAATCTGGCCGGGCGTGGTGGCGCACGCCTTTAATCCCAGCACTCGGGAGGCTGAGGTAGGAGAAACGTTGTGAGTTAGAGGCCGGCTTGAGCTACAACGCGAGTGCAAGGCCGGCCTGAGCTACACAGTGTGACCCTGCCTCAAAAAAAAAAAAACAGGGCCGGGAGTTTGGCTTAGTGGCTTAAGCACCTGCCCTGGCAGGTGCGAGGTTGTGATTTCAATCCCCGGTGCTGCAAAAAAAACAAAAAACGAAACAAAACAAAAACCCAAAAAAACAAACAAACAAACAAAAAAAACGATTTCTAGTCTTAGTTCATTCTACGTGGTGTGATCACAAAGTATGGTGAAAGTGTAAATGTAAAAAAATCATTACAGTTTCATGGAGTCTTTTTTAATGAATAAAGGTTGAATTTTTTTATTTTAAAGAGAATTAAAGAAAACAAAACAGTAAAAACAAAACAAAACAATAAAAATGATATAGGATTTCAAAACAAGATGATAAGGAATTAGCAATGGTCTCTATAAGGGTTGGATTTTATGAAATACTTTTTCTGTATCTACTAAGATGATCATTTTTGTTTTTCTATAATCTGTTAATATAGCAAATAACCTTAAATTATATTTTGATATTAAATTAACCAGAGATTTGTGGTTTCTCTTCAAGATGCAAAAGACCAGAATGTTATTCACTCCTAATCTTATAACAAAACAAAGCCAAATTGCCTTCACTTATTACTCTTCTATCTTTGGTCTCTGTTTTTACTATAAATCAGCATTTTGGACTATTGTGGCTCCTTTGAAATTGAGCTGTGTTTTTTTATTTTTTCCATTTTCTTCTACTTCATCATATCATTTTAAAATTTTTATTGACTTTCACAACCAACTTCATTTCATTATGTCTAGATATAGTATTTTTATCTACTCTGCTTTGATATTTATTTTTTTAATCTGAAAATAGCATTTTTGAAATGTGGTGGTATTATATACTTACATATGGTTTTTTATCTATTTCTGTTTGCCATTTGGAAACTTGTATATACATATATATTAGACTCTTCATAATATCACTTTTTTCTCCTCAGATTTTAGCTCCACATCTCTCCTTGTAACTTTTGCTTTTTCTTTATTTTCATTTTGCAGAGTTTATCCCCACCTCTCCTTGTTATATGAAATAATTTACCCATATGTATGCTATGCTACTACTTATTCTTTTGGTATTTAGTCTTTATCTAATTATGTAAAAGCATTAACCATGCTTGTGTGTGCCTCTTTTATTGTACCATAATTTATCTTAAAGTTTTTATTTTCATTAGAAACACATTTAATCTGTTTACAAGTAGATTGTATACCTACTTCTTTTTGGAAAATGATGCTATACTAGTGACAGCACTATGGGTTCTTTCTTTATGCTTTTTATAAGATCATCATATTTTTGTTTCCTTTGAATTCGTTTCATTGATGGAATTTAGTAATTGAGATTTGTCCTTGCATTTTTTAGTAAGTTGTTATATATAACATATATATTATATATATGTACATGGAGAGACACATTTGTACTGCAAACATATATAAAAATATATATATATATATATACACACACACATAAACGTAGTGCATGCATATGTGTTTTATTTTAATCTAGCTTTAGACATTCAAATTAGAAATTTTTCCATATATGGCAAAAATTTTTTAAAAATTATTTTCCTTCTGTCTGAATTTGGCAATGTAGGTGCAGGGAGGGCTGAATTTCTCAAGATAGACTCATATATGTAACCATTTATATAGATAGGTAATTGACATGACTGGCAGCCTTTTACATTCAGCTGAGGCTCATAAATTTACACATTCCAGATTTATATACAATAATCTACATGTATCAAGTACATTCTTATACAACAATTTCTTAGGCTATTTGCTTGCTGATAAAACCCATGAGAGTATTAAAAGAACACCTGAGTAAGGTGAGCATATCAAGGAGGTATGAAGATGATTATAGATGACTGTTAACTCTTTATTCTCAAACATTGTGGTTAAAAACTACAAATGTGGTAAAATGCCCTCGATAAATCTGGAAGTAATAACTTTCCCCTATTTTGCCTGAAACAAACCATTTCATTGTTTTAGTGCTAGTTTGTTTTTTAATAATTAAACTTATATGTGGGTTTTCAATTTGTCTTTACTTTCATATTTGTAGATTAAGAATACTAACTACAGATTCTACAATTTATGAGGTGCTTAGTCCATATTTCTTAATTCTGCACATATATGTTCTGCTTTTTTAGAGGCACTTAAAACCCTACTGATAGAACAAATACAAAACTAAAAAAAATTAAGTTTTATAGTATCTGTGGTGGATTAACTAATGGTCAACTTGTAACACCCAGCTGAACTGAATTAGCGTGGTGCTGGGTAAGGAAGGCCCACCTGAGGATTGTTGCCAATAGCATAAAAGGAGAACTGTGTGCTGTTGATTCTCCTGGGGAAGGTTGTCACACTGGATTTCCTAATATGAACTCAGCTGTTCTCATCATTGGAAGAGCTCAGGTCCTCGGTGTCGCTGAGGACAGCTACAGTTCTCTTGTGGGGAGCTCTTGTCCTTACTTTGAAAATTGCTTCCTGGCTCCAGTGCAGATACCTCAGACTGCTGGCACAGATGCTTTACCCTGCTGGTGCAGATATTCTAGTTTTCATCACTGACCTTTGGGCCTTCCCAGTGCAGATCTTTGATATAAACTTGTGTGACACATTGCCTTGGAATCTAGGTCTTCAGATGGACTCGTGCAGGACATTGCCATTGGATCCAGGCCCTCAGCTGGATTCTTTGGTCACTAGTGCCTGAACAGATCTCCACCACTCTTCTGTATTTGACTGTTTGGGTGAACACTACATAATAATCCTATGAATTATGTATCCTCTATTAAACCTATTTCCCTATAAACCCTGACTGCAACAGTATCAGTTCTTGTTTGATCTCCTTTGTTTGGTGTTTCCATTTGATTCTGGTAACTTGTAGAAGCATAAGCATTCCTTATGTTTCCTTAATTCCCAGATTTTAGATAGCATATGCATCCTGATATTTCCTCAGTTTTCATCTCCTGCCCTACACTTCCTCCAGGATCCAAATTTAATATGCAAATTGTAGTTTGCTATGCAGTCTAGTTATTTATTAGTCACCTTGAACTGACATACCCTTATAATTTTTGTTGATGTTCTACTTGTTACACCAATCTGCTACTTTTGAACATACAACTGCTCATTTTGTTGCCAAAGACAAAAAGGCAGCCTGCATATTTCATTTCATTTCATTTCATTTTGTTTCATTTCATTTCACTGTTTCATTTCGTTTCTTTTTCCCATATCTTATACAAACTAACATTCAGAATATATCTATATATCTTAAAAGTAATTTAGCTTTTTCCTGTTTCTAATCTCAACCCATGCCATGCTTCCCTTCCATCACTAACCTCCAGCCACATTGGCACATTAGAGGTTTCCTAGGAAGCAATTCTTGAACTAGCAATTACTGCCATCTAAGACCTTAATAAAGCTAATTATTTCTGATTAATTAACTCTATTCAAATGTCCTTGTCTGACTTTCCTAACTCAAATATTCCTCTATATCTACTGTGCTTGATGTCTTTATAACATTTTGCAAAACACAAAATTATTCTGCATTTGTCTTTTAATCTTTATTATCATGCTATATTTCAATTACTCTCACCATTAGTAGATGCAAGATAAATACTATGTTTTTATTATCATAAAATTCTCCACGACTATCTCTATTCTTGGAATATAGTAGATTTTTCAGTGTAGAGTTATTGAATGAATAAATGGTAAATAGTTTAAAAAATTTCAAAATATACCACTGATCATTAAGTGATGTGCATATTTTAGGTGAAGGTACAGTAAGTACAGCTTTAATATAACAATTTCAGAACTTTAAAATTATTTATTTTAAAAACTTGTGTTATTTGATCAAAAAGTTTACTTGCTGGGTTTTTCCAAAAGAAAGTTTGGAATATCTTCAGATTCTAATTTTTTATGTTATCTCGTTTTTCTTTTGTCATGAAAAACTGATTGTTATCCTTCTTGAATTCTTGATTTTCATGATGTTATTTTTCCACTTTATTGAGGAATAACTGAAAAATAAAAAATATTCTTTAGGTGGATCATTTGGTGTTTTGATATAGTCACAATACCTTTAGAACAAATTAATATCCATTACTCCACATCTTCATCTCTATATTTGTGTGATGAGGATGCTTAAGATCTATTCTCAGCAAATTTTGGAGAGAAAATGTTAATCAAACAGAGATCGTTGGGACAATCTCCTTCAGATTTACTCAGTGTCTTAGTACAGTGCTAATTCTTTGATCTGTTCCCTCTAGCAGTCTTTTGTTTTAAGAATCATTGACTACTTACATGCAACTGAATATCCATTCATCTATTTACCCAGGCTACAAGCAAGAAAGTACAGTGGTACTTTATTGTTATTATTATTATTATCATCATCAGAGACAGGATCTAGCTATGTAGTGCAAACTGCCCTTGAATTTATGTACCCTGGATTGGCCTCAAACTCACGGTGATCCTCCTGCCTCACCCTCCAGAGTGCTGGTATTATAGGTGTGCATCACCATGCCTGGCTACAGTGATACATTGTTTCACAAACTTAATTTGCTCCACAATTTTGGAAAAGATGGCCACATTTGTGTTTGTGCAGGGAAGATAGTCACAGTCCTATTTGTCAGCCTATAGAGTCTGCAACCAGAAACAAATTTTTGCCAGACACTTTGTGAACCAAGTTGTTTCCAAACAAAAGCATCTGTGAACTGAGACACCATTGTGTATTTCTTAAGTACATAGACTTGGAATATTAATTGAATCCTGCTAGATTCACCTTAAGGATAGTTATTGATTTAAATGTTTGTTTGGCTTTGCCATTCCCAGAACGTTATAGCTTTTCCCAGATAATCATGCAATGCTTTCCCATGCTGTGATAAACTGGCAAAGGAAGTTATTCCTTCTGTCATTCTTTTCCAAGTCTCTTATTTCAAAATGGCAGTGTTGACTTTTCAAATAATCTTTAAATTAGCTTTACCCAGGGACTTGAATTGCTATTGTTTAACCTTGTAGCTCAGATCAGACCCCAAAGTACTATGCTGCTTCTTTACTTGCATTATCAGGGAAAGAAATAATCATTTTACTTTTCTGCCTCCATGTTTTAAAAAATGTCCCTGGGGAGCATTCAACAATGAAATGACACCTGTGACTTCTTTCCTTGCAACTTCTTTTGTTTAGAAATAAAAAAGAACCTGACATTTTCTTTTATAGAATTTCTCAGATTTTTTTATTGTTGTTTTTGTTTATTTGCTTCATTTTAGCCATGAATTCCTGAGCAAACTCCATTTTAACTGTAACATTTGTATTACTTAGCTGTCTGTAAATGTGACATTGTAGTGATGTGGGCTTCCTCGGGACAGAGAATGAATTTTACTTATATCAATAGAATTTTTTGAATGATTGCTTCTGCAAAAACCTGGCTCTTTTGTCCCCTGTGCTTGTTTCTTCCCAGTGAAAGGTGAGTTTTTCTTATGTTAATTAAAAAAATTAGGAATCTGTTTGATTGTAGCCATTTACTCTTTAAAACTCATGACATTTTATTTCCTAGAGTTTATTTATATTGGGCATAAAATTGATAAATGTGGTTCTCTGCTTAATTTTACAATTTCATCAGTAGCCTAGGTTCAGTTTAGAACAGAGGATGTACTGATTTATTTATAGTCTGTTTTCCCAGGTCCCCACTCATAATATATGAAAGGGAACAGCTTTTTAAGGGGAGTGCTGGCATGCTGCTTTCTGACTCTGAGCTAAGCAGCTACACTGATCACTGAAAGTTAGCACATAGTACATGCTTAATGAAAATGTCAACGTTTTATTAGGAGTTGCACATCACAGCTTCTTACAGTGTGTTTCAGATGGCAGACCCCTCAAAACTTGTACTCTCACTCTGTGGAGTAACTGTAACTGCTGAGAGCACAACACGTGTAGTATATCCTACTTCTATTTTCTCAGAGATGATGATATCTACTGTGACAAAATAAACCCCAAACTATAGGGAAGTCACCATATTTTTTACATAGATCAAGTGTTGCTCAACATACCTAAATATGCCACATTCGCTGGCATTGTTTACTATTCCAAATTATCTCAGATTTTACACATAAAAGCACTAATGTACATCTCTCTCTTGCTCTATATCCATCTATCAGTCTGTCTCTTTTTGTCCCTCCCTCTCTCCTTCTCCTCAAAGGCACAAATTGAAAACATATTATATGTATGACAAACATTTTTATAGTAAAATTTTTCAAATTTTAGTTATTTATCACATTCTTTTACACACCTCATAATTTATGCCTTATTTGCTTTCAACATAGATTTTTATTTGTATGTAATCAGTAGTACATAGTACATAAGTGTTTTGCAGTACATAATGATTGTAATTCTCTTGGGGAGCTCATACATGTATGTAATACATTTTAATTCTTTTTTTTACCCTTTTTCCTTTCCTATCTCATCTCTCCCTCTACCTCTTAAACAGTCATATATTTCATGAATTGGAAAGGCAAGAAAAGTTTTTTTCTATAAACCTTTAATTAAATCTGATCATCCTTTAAAACATACTTAAGGCAATCATTTTTCATTATTACGATGTCTATATATCTAAATGTATTATTTTTTCATTCTGAAATTGTATATACTATTTCCAAGAGCCTTGCCCAACCAATGTGATAAAAACTAAATTTGGTACACAGCTATAACATCTTTATTTGGTACTTTTCACCACAAAATTAATTTTATAATATGGCATCCCAAATAATTTGACAGTTGGAAAATTATCTGCAATATTATATATCAAATACTACTGAATAATAATCACAGTTTCTCTGTCACTGTTTTATCGGGTTTGTAAAATGACATTTACTATTTTTAAGCATCTACCTCTTTGTCTATCCCTCGACATTGTTTTATTTAGGAACAATTAAGAATTTACGGAAACATAATCTGAAACTGAAATGATACAAGGCAAAACAAAGCACCCCTGATATTTATTCTGGAGCTATGAAATCAGGCAATATAAATAAATTACTTTGTATATTTTTATGAATGTTCATCTAAAATCACTTTATTTTTTACTTAATCTGAAAAGTCCAGAATACATCACTTTCATCATTTTAAAATAACAAACCAAATAGTTAATTTTTACCTTCAGTAAAAATATAAGACCTGTTTTTATTATAACCACCTACAAGATTTCCATTACAAATAAGAGCATTCATCATTGTCTATCAATATTAGTCTTTATCCATGTGTCAGCCCATATGACAGTTTTGCAATTAAAGTAGTTTAAATTTTTTCCTGTTATAAATATGAAAGCAAGAGGGTTGTGAAAGTTAAGATTAACTAAAATCCCTACACTTTCACATCCCTGCAGCTGCACTATAGATGGTTAATTCCCACTGATTTCAAAAAGAGGTCAGTTTATGGAAATGCTCTGTAGGCATGCAGTGGCTGAATGAGTGCAAAATGTCTGTAAAATACTCAGTTCACAAAAGCAATCCTGGAAGAAGAAATCTAGGGTAACTACAGAAATAGATTATTTCTGAGCAGTGGCTAAACGTTAAAAGGTAAAATAAAAGCAAACAAAACACCAAAAAGTCAAACAGACAAAATAATCTATAATAGCAAAGACAAAAATACCTACCTTGAGATTTTAGCATGTGAGATTTTTCTACAAGTGCCCATTTCTGGCACGATACAATAATCCCTTGCTTCCCCTCGGTCAATTCTGTTGAATAAAATGCACTGTATATTTTGCATTGACATTTTGGCAGAAATGATATTTGTCACATGGCAGAATTAATTCTCATAATCACATTTTTAGGGAAGTTTTTCCTTTATAATTTCCTGTTTTAAAGCTTAACCCTGTGACATGGTTACTATGCCAACAAAAGCAGCACTATTTCTCTTATTCTTCACCTCAAGGTATAGTCCCCAAATTGACTTTGATGGCTCTGCTTCTTCACACAATTAACTGTTTTCTAAGCCCCAGTCATACTGCTTGAATATTCTGTCTTCTGGTTTCCAAGTGGAGCATCAGATCAGTTTCCTACCCAATGCTGCACTGGAAGGCCAAACTTGTGCCATAATATCCACATCAAGAGGACGTGGAAACGTACAGCTTGAAGTCTGGGGACTAGGATAAACATGTCCTTTGGTTACTTTGAAAGGAAAAACTGGGGGCTTTGGTTTTTGGTGGTTGGGAGGTAGTAGTTTCTGGGTTATTATTTCTGCCTGACTGTGAGGTTTGTGAACTTCCATAGAGTACCACACAGAGGAACTATGTGGATTTTCCATTTTCCTGCATGCACATGTGTGGCCTGCACAGATTGGCTGGCAATGGAGAAGGGGGCTGTATATGGTCTAAAAGGTTTAGAGCAAATATCAGCACTATTAGTAGAACTGGTATGTTACTAATTGATAAATCCTGATGCTCACCATCAGTATTAATTATTCTTTCAGTGTATGCTTCTCTGTGATAAGTAGTCCTTGTGGTTGTTTAGTTTCTTGTAGTTACAAAAGCATTTTGGAAGGGACTATTGCTTTAGCTGGAGTTAGAGTCCCATGCTTATAGCAACCCCTTTAACCAGGTAATGATTAATCAAATAATAACACGACAGATTTCTTGACTATAAGGCAGCAATTAAAGATATATAGAAAACAATTGAAATACTCAGTTGTAGTTAGAATCTAAGAAAGAAAGAACTATCTGCTAATCCTATAATCCCTGGGGGCAAACTTATGCCATGCGTGCTGCAGATGGCTGTTTGTTATCACTGATAGCTTTGGCAAAAAAAAAAAAAAAAAAGTTTTGCAACCACTACTTTAAATCACTGCTGTCTACTACATTGGTTTCCGTAAAGAAAGTACACTTGATCTTGTACATCTGTGGATTCTACTTCTGAATATTCAACCAACTGCAAATGGAAAATGTTTGAGGAAAAAACATCTTTGTACTCAACATGTATAGACTTTATTCTGTCATTATTTCTTCAACAGTACAGTATGACAACTATGTATATAGTATACATACTATAAATTTTCTAGAAAAGATTTGCAATACTGCATATAGCAAGATATGTATAAGTGATATGAAAACACTGTGCTATTTTATATAAGAGACTCGAAGATTCATGGATATAGATTTCCTTGAAGAGTGAAATTACCTTCTCACAGATACCAAAGGATGATTGTATCTGAATACTAGCCTTACGTGAGTTGCTATCATTTGTTTCATTCTTTTAGGGTTTTTAATACAACACTTAAGTTCATGTGATAGTTAACTGTTCATGTCAATTGGGGTAAGAAACATCCAATTAGATTGGATCACTATAGTTCTGGGTGTGGCTGAAGGAATTTACTGAAGACAGAAGACCTTCCCAGATGGGAGTGACAACAGCCAATAACCTTGTCACCTAATGGCACAAAACGGAAATGAAGAAGGAAGTCTTGCTTCTGTTTCTTCAGAGGTGCTCCAGCCTTCACCTTCACCCTGGGCATTGTTTCCTGGCTTCCAGCAATAACTCTTCATCTTTCCATTGCAGACCCTACGGCTTCCTGATACGAACTCATATGGGACACTACAGTGGGCTCCAAGCCTTAGACTGACTCCTTGGGTTCTCCAGCGTGAAGACAGCCCCTTTGCACACTTCCACACCTGACTCTCTAGGAAGCCACTGCAAGCCAATTTGTAAATCCTTGCACTGAAGGTTATATCTTGCATTAAATTTGTTTCTCTAGTAAGCACTGATATAATTCAGATATTTGCAAGTTTGGTTACTTGATTTAATACATTATTTATATTTGTCTTTAAGTACCTTTGCAAATTAATGTGACTTAATTCTTCATGTGTCTCTCCTATTTCTTAAACATCTTGTGAAAGACAAATTGATTATCTTTTGTTGCTGAATACTTTCCCAAGAATGTTAGTATAGCAAAGAATCTGAGAGGACAATGATGAATGAACTTGAAGGAAGTTCAGTTGCTAATAAATTCATGTTTGTCATGTCAACTTTGAACTGTATGCTTCTGGATTTTAAAGGGATAGATAAAAGTTTTACTTTTTGTGAAATCACTGTTACTCTGACATTTTCTATTTTATGTGCCAAAGTTAAAGCCAATGAACACAGGTAGGCAGATTTAGAAAGTAAATAATTCTCGGTAATATTAGAGGTTTATATTACATCCTAAATAAAATTGAGTGTTGTTAAAGAATTTTTGATGTGTTGATCTTTAACAGATTTGAAAGATTATTGTCCACGAAGCATGAATAAACAGCTACTAATATGAAAAATGCCTAAAGTTATTACACTCAAAGTTTTCCCCAAAGTCATATAAATCATTATCTTTTATCATGATTTTTAAAATAAGCAAGTCTATGGAGGGAATTATCAAAAAATAAAAGCTAGACAGTGATCATACTTTTCCCTAAATACAAGTCTCTTTATGAAACCAGAAGACTAGATTTTCAATATTGTCTTCATTGTTTATTAACAAGGAGAGTTGGTAAGTTTCTTAAATTTACTAATGATAAATGTACTGGTATTTTTTTAAAAGATAAAAAAACTATTATCATTATACAAGGATACAGTGAGAGTAATGGTCACTATCATTTGAAAGTACTTTCTATAATACAACTTTCTGTAAAAACTATCTACAAAAATTTGAATGTGTTCCTAAAGCAAACTACATATTATCCTTTTAACTTTGACCTTGTAAATTATCTACTCTGAAAATGAATTAATTTGGAAATTATGAACAGCATGGGTATATGAAGAAATGAACTAAATTTCCTATAAATTTATCAAATTATTGTGAGAATTTTTCACAACTGACAAATTGCCTGATAATAACTATGATGAAATATCTTCAAGTAGTTACAATATTAACAATATATTGTCAAGATATATTTTACTGTCTAGATATAATTAAAATGAAAATAATATAACAGCCTGAGTTCCCACCTTATCTGTTCTACACTTCCTCCTTTATGAATTTTTAATATGATTACATTTAAAATCAATTGACTTGTGCTTTTTAATCCATCAAGTTCAGCCTCAGAGCCATGATACACATCATTTCTAGGGAATGGAAGTCAGAGGTTTCTGCAGGAAAATGTAGGATTAACTAGGAAAGGGTAATGATGGCATCTTTGAAGGAGGGAGGTCGCTGAAAAAGTTTGGAGGTTATGAACTGAGTGAATCCAAAAGTTTCTGTCCTCCACCATCTCACTGGTTAAAGATCATAACCTAAAATCTTAGTATTTTTAAAAGAAATATAGTTAATTGGGAATATTATTAAGAACCTAAACTTATCATTTTAATATCCTGTTTTCTTGGCGACTTTACATTAGTCATTATCCTTTATCCCATACTGTGAATATTTTCCTCTCTTTTGTAGCCTTTTCTTGACTATTTTTGTGTGTTTCTTACTCTGTAGAGGATTAAAGGACTCCTTTGATCTAACTTTTCTCTTTAGTGGTCACTATGCATCCTTGCTCTCGCTGACAAAAAAAAAAAAAATGGTAAAAATAGAGAAGAACGAAAACAATCTCCATTATCTCAAGTTTCTTAAATTCAATTCGTCTGTTTGTGCTTACTCCATTCCAATAATTTTTGTGAAAATTACCAATGACTTCATTATATCTATACTGAGAATTTAATAGTCCTGACTGTATTTGATCTCTTATACTTTGTAACATACGAATCTACTTTTTTTTATTTACTGCCCTCGATTGTTTTCCTGGTTTGGTTTTGCTATTGTTTGCTATTAGACATCCCTGAAATCTCCTACTCATTTTAAATGTTTTCCTTCATCTTAAATTCTTTGTACTTTTATCTCTCTTTATTTGCAAAATGGGAATGTCTATTTATATATCCAAAATATTTAGTTTTATATTTCTACTCCAAGACTCATTCAAAAACTCAAAGCTCTGATCCAAGTGGTCATTAAACACTTACATTTTGCAATAAAGTTAACCTCCACATTACCAAAACCAATTCACTGCTGTTGTTCAAAATCACATTCTCTTCTAGACTAACCACATCTGTCTACACTTGCAAATCAGAAAGCTAGGAGTCATCCTTGATATGTTTCTTTCTCTTTGTAGATATCCAGTCCAAGTGAAAATTCTATTGACGTTTTCTCTCTATTGTGCTCATCTTTTTCTATCAATACTGTTTATATTACAGCAGAATATTAACCATTAATTGAATGAACTTCATGGCAACTCTATAGTATGAAAATTCATTCCTTATTCTGTACTCACTCCCAAATTATGTCATGGTAGTTTCTATAAAGTGATACTGTAGAGGCTTTGTAAAATTAATTTGAAATATTAAAAGCTCCAGTAAAATTATAAAGATGTCCCCAAGTTAACTACAGATTTTGTTTATTATTAATCTGATGAGGAGATATTAAAATTCAAAAAGACCTTAAATCAATTAAACTCCCAAAAAGATTATCTTGCGTACATTAAATTATGATTTATATTCATTTTCAGAGATGGAGAAACCTTAATACTTGACAAGAATGAGAGTACTTGTAGCAATTGTGCTGTCATCTGCTAGATGTTTCCTGAGTGCACTTTGCTTTCTAAAGATAAAGAATGGTTCATGAGACTTACCAGATGTCTATGATACTAGACCAACAGCTAGAAAATTAATAACAAGCTACTTTTCATTTCCTAAAGTTCTCACCAAACACTTACCAAAACTCAATATTTAGTGTTGCCTAAGTGTGTAACAGATGCTTAAAGATTTATTAGTGAAGGTGGTTGAGTGGAAAAAATCATACCTTTCAGTTCCATGAATTTTGTCAATGGTAGTTATCTAGGTTTCACAACCTGTAAAGCTAACCAGAAATGGAACAATTGTCCTCAGAAGAGGTACACATTGTCATGTTTTTTCCATACAGGGACAAGATACATTTAAAATTATTACTTTTTGTCTCTAAGACTGATTGACACTTAAATGAGAATTTCTTCTTATAACAAAGAAATAGATGATGGCAGCAGACTCAGTTACCACATCTTTGAAATGCCAGTCTTTCCAATTCATCATAAGTCTTGTTTTCTAAATTTCATTTTCCTTTAAACTCTGCATCTTTATGTCCAGGTAGTTAATTTTAGTGTGGAATGTAGTGTTATGCAACCTCTCTTGTGAACAAAATTCTGTACCATAATAGCTGCTGTTTGGGTTTTTTTGCGGCTATTGTTGTTCAGTTTTTAGTTTGTTTGTTTTTGCTACAGAATTACTTAAACCAAAAAACCCTGTATCTGTATCTAGGCTATATCTTTCCTCTCCCTGAGGGGATCCCCACCTTTATTGCATGGAACTGGAGCTACCTTGGTTTTTTGAAGCCTTTACACCTCAAATCTGCTTCAGATCAACTGTTTTACCAAATACTTTTAGGGGGACCACATTTAATTAAACTTTGAATTTCTGGGCTTGGAGTAAAATTGCTGTCATTCCTTTACATGAATATCAGGATCAAATGAGATGGTGTGGAAGAAAGCTCAGTGTCCTCATTGCTGTCTCCTTGAACTCCTCTAGTGCCTTGAATACAAAAGCTAATTAAAACACACCAAATGAATACAGAAATAAACTAAGAAAATATAGATAACTGAAATATTAGGGAATTTTAATGGAATAGGAATAGAATCAAAATTTATATTAAGGAAAAACATATGATGTGAGTGTATATTTAAATAGTCAACACATGAAGACTAATTTAAGAACTGTTGTAATTTAAAATGTAAAAAAATAAATGATGGTATTTAATACCTTGTCATTAAAACTCACTATAATTTTATTTTTTCAAGTCCAAGTTTTAAGCATATTTTCTGAGAAAATTTCAAAGAAGTTACTGTTTAGAAGAATTCATCATCCAAATAGTTATTCTTTCAGTGTAAGACACAACAGAATATAAGGGTTAATAACAGTCCTAATTCTTAGATAGAGCAAAGGACACCTCCCACTTCCAAAATAGTATAATATTTGAGATTATAAGTGTAGGGATTAAAAGAAACTCATATTCAGTAGAACATTGTAGCATTATAATCTGAACACCACATAGAATGTTTCATTTGACGCATTCATTCTGTGTGTGCTTGTGTGTGTGTGTGAGTGTATGTGTGTTCATATGCATATTCTTCTTCAAGTTGGAAAATTCTGCACTGGGGACTGGGCTGTGTGGATATATAATGCCCAGTCTTGATTTGAAGGGATTCTAATACATATCTCTTAATAGCACCATCATAAAATCTGTCCCAACAGTGAGAGCATGATAGATTTGCCCCAATATTGTTTGAAATGGCCCTACAAAGAGGGATGAAACCAAATGGAGGTTTTAGAAAGCTTATGTAATGCATAGTAAAATAATTATCAATATTAAAAAATACAGAGCAGTGAGGACACTATCTTAACCAAAATTTATGTCAGAGTGAGTTAGGATATAAGAAATAAAAATAGGTAAAATGGTAAAAGGAAATCAAGTATTTTTGTTTCTCTTATAATCCCTAAATTACGACAGTTTCCCATTCGGCTCTGAATGCAGGCATGTTAATTACTTAAGAAAGGTTGAAAGAACTATATTTATTAGTCACCAATTTTTCCTAGTTTATCTCATCTCCTTCATGACTGAGGACACAAAGATAAGAATAACTAAAATAATATTTAAGAGCTACAGAGACATAGTTATCAACTTTTACAAATTTGGATTCCAGACCATCTTCCAGAGCTGTGCCTGCAAATTTCCAGGCATTATCCTAAACTTAGGGTCACCTAGAATTCCAGTAGAGCTCTCAGGAAATACAAACCAAGATATAAAACAGTGGTAAACCGAGCCCAGACCACCACACCACCTCATAAAACTGGTCCCTTATCTTTGTTACTGAGACAGTTTAAATGCCTGCTTTGGCGCATGCCTCCTATAATCACTCTAGTTAGAGTTTTCCCTTATTACCCTTGCTATCTAACACTGACTAATAATCCTATTTATACTTCACATTGACCCATGCTAAAATTCTTTTTCTGTGATAAGTCAAGAACTTATCAACTTGAGGCTCCTTTCCCCTCTTTGGACGAAATCTTTGGACTCTTTTTGGTAATGAGGAATCATACACACTGTTTTAGACACATGTAAAATACTTTTTGTTATAAAACAATGTTTGAATTAAAATAGGTGATCAACTCATTTTTTGAGGTAGAATATTAGTTGTTTATCGTTATATAATTTTCCAGAAACTGAAAATACGGAAACTGTATCTTCTGAATTGAAAAGAATGAGTACTGGCTAGGCAAAGAGGCACAGCCAAGTTTTCTGTGTTTTTAAAATAGGCTTCAGCTGGGCGTGGTGGCGCACGCCTTTAATCCCAGCACTCAGGAGGCTGAGGTAGGTGGAGCATTGTGAGCTCGAGGCCGGCTTGGGCTACAACGCTGCGAGCGCAAGGCCGGCCTGCCTCAAACCATCAGGGCTGGGAGTTTGGCTCAGCGGCTTAGGTGCCTGTCAGGCAGGCACGAGACTGTGAGTTCAATCCCCGGTGCCACAAAAAAATAAATAAAAAATAAAAAATAGGCTTCAGTGTAGAACAGTATTTTATTATTTATGAGAAAGTAGTAAAACATGACTATATTCATAAAGAATGAATGCGCATGAAGGTGAAACCTGTAGCTAAATGAGTATATTAACACAGTGGACTTGTTACATGAATGTAAAGAATACTGACTCTGCTACCAAATCATTGCATGTTAAGTAAATGGTTATAATCAGGAAATGAGAATAATGGTAGGTTAGACTTTGGTAGTAATATAAAATTAATGATAAGTTCAAATTTTCTTATTCCTAAAAATAGAAGAGAGAAAGAATACAACTTTTTAAGCCAAAAAATAATTTATGATTATATCTAGGGTACTGCATGTTAGTCAAGCTAAAACTGGAAGAATACAATAAAAAAAAATGGATTGCCAATGACTTAAAGAAACTTCCAACTACCACTGTAGATGCAGGAAGCTGAGAAATCCATTGCTTCCAAGCTAATAAAAATAGAGTCACATGATCTATAAAATTAACTACTTCCTTAAATTCATCAGAAAGTCAAATTGTAAGATAAGTTTGTAAGTTCAATTTAAGGAAAGTTAGGTTCTCCAAGGGGATCGAAGTGTGTACACTGGTTTATGTGTGGAGAAAGAACATGGGAGAAAAGCAGAGGAACTCATAAAACTTGTAGAAATTCAGCTAAAGTTTTTAATGAATTGCTAAAGGCTGAATGTGGACAGTTCAGAGAGAATAAAACCGGAGGGAGCCATTAATGAAAGGAGGCTTCTAACCCATTTGAATACTTTTTCCCATCAACTCTCCTACTACTGTGTTCATGAGAAAGATTGAGGGCAGAGAGGGAAAAGGAGAACAACCCACTGTGAGATTTAGGCTCAGAAAACAGTGCAGCCACCACACTAGTGAAAGTGTGAAATCCTGCCTTCATCCTTCTAACCGAAGGGATAAAAGGCTAAAGTAAACATAAGGCCAAAAAAAAAAACAAAAAAAAAAAAGGATTTATAAGAGGATTAATTTCTATCAGTATATAATCCGTCCATTACATTAATGTGGGTTTTACAATTTCACTCAGTTCTTAAATACCAAAATGCACTAGAAAAAACTGTTTCTTAAAAAAGTTCTTCTCTAAACATGGAGTTTTATAATACATATATTAAATGCTCTTTTCAACTACAAAATGTTTGCTACTTTTTTTTTTTTTTTTTTTTTTTTTTTTTTTTTTGCAGCATTGGGCATTGAACTCACAACCTCACACCTACCAGACAGGCGCTTAAATCACTGAGCCAAACTCCCAGCCCTGGTTTTTTGAGGCAGAGTTGCACCATGTAGCTCAGGCTGGCCTTGTGCTCACACTGTAGCCCAAGCCGGCCTCGAACTCACAACGCTCCTCCTACCTCAGCCTCCCGAGTGGTGGGATGTTTGTTACATTTTTAAAGGAACTATTGATTTGCTCCAATTAGAGGGCATTTATTAACCAACCTTATAAGAAAGTCTACTGAGACTGCTGCCACCCCCATTTCTAAATGCCATTTTCACTGTCATTTATTGTAGATCATATCACCCTGTTACATCCTTATAGTACTGGTCATTCACAACCTGTAAATTGTTCCGATTGCAGTCTGTTCATGACCTTATCCCAGTGCCTAGTTAATAAAAAATTATATAGAAGCTACTGACATTAGTACACCAAATTTTATATGCTCACACATATTAAACTTGAGAATGATACAAAAATTTTGTATATTCATTGTGGACCCAGTCTTCTTTTGCCTTTTCAACAATCCTGGGGTGTCACTGTCAGTCTTAGGATCTAAAGTCACTCAGGTGAACCTCTGCACTTCAGTCAGTACATATAGTAAAGGGGAGGAAAAGGTTGTGCTTCCATAACGTAAGAATCAACTCTAGAATTTCCATGACAATTCTGACTTCTCTTTGATTGGCCATGTTTAGCTCTGAAAAAGTCCAGGAATCTATATGACAAGCTAAAACCTAGTGACTGAATATCTTATGACAAAAAGGTACCTAAAAGGTCCTGACTTAACTGAAAACAATATCTGGATGTAAATTTTACCACCGTTGAATTTTCTCTTTTTGAGTATTTGAAAGTTGGTAGAAGGGCCTACAGGGATTTTACTGAATATGATTTTAAAAATTATCATTGCAAATTATGTGAAATGGAAAGTTTGCATATTTTACAATTATCTTACTAAGGAATGATATGTAAATTTGTTTATTTGACTTCTCTGAAAACATATTTATAAGTCTTGTATAAAAATAAGAAATGGAAAGAAAGAAAAAAGAAAGAAAGAGGAAATCAAGGCAGGAGTGGAAGGAGGAGGTAGAGAAATGAAAGGGGATTAAAAAAGGAATGGAGATGTGTTATGTGTATGCAGCAACTCCACATAAGGAACATAAACTTTATATACTGCACACACGTACTAATAAGCTTAGATAACAGATAACACAAACTAAAAAAGGAAAGTCTTTTACAATTAAGGCAAAACTGGGATGATGATTTGTAATATGTTATTATAGTAATAGTGATAAGATTTCATTGCGTAAAAAAATCTTGAAGATCTTCTTATTCAGATTCTTTATTGTTAAAGAGAAAACTTAAACATGAATTTTAAATGTGTTCTCAAATCTACAGTACCAGCAGTAAGAGAAGCTTTTTACTTTATATCACAATTTCAGGTTAGATTTTTAATGAGAGTATTATTTAAATGTGACACTCAGTTTACTGTCTATCTTTATTCCCACTGTAACATAAATGTAGACAAAAAACTATTATTGATTTACTTTCATTCATTGGCCAGACTCCATTATCAAAAGTGGTGGCTGAAGTTTATATATCCTCAGAGAAATAACATGCAGCTGATAGCAGAGGGTAGGGAAACAATTTCACTCTACAAATTTCGAATATAGACGATGAAGCATTTGTGTCCTCTGTACTCTTTGAGTTGACTCCTTCAAGATTCCATGAAATAGACTGCCCGAAACAAATCATTGAAATAGTTGACACTTTCTTGAATTCCCAGGAAGATCCTTACTACAAAGTCTTCTCCACCAAAAGATAAGCCAAACAGTCAGCAGTCTTAAAATGGTACCAAACTGCAGCTGGGATTTCAGATTGGAAAGGATGCATGAGGATCTCAGAGTACTGAGCTAGTTAATTGTAAAGGTGCACTCAAGAAATGTCATTAGTTTTGCAACAATGCAATAACAAAATACATGCAATATTCAAGTTTTGAATTTCTGGTGCAATATTTTTGTTTCCCATTTATGCCATCATGTCAAGATTTTACTGTTATAATCACTCTTGTTCTTCAGTCCACGTACACTAGTACAGATACATAAGTTCTTCTAATATTAAAATATGTTTTCATCAGTTAGAAATAATCTCCTGACCTGATTACTGCTCTTTCTCTTTCATTAAAACTTGAGTCAGCCAGGTGTGGTGGCTTACGCTTGTAATTCCTGTTCTCTGGAGGCTGAGGCAGTAGGATTGCCACTGGTTTGATGCCAGCCTGGGCTACATAGTTATTTCAAGGAAAGTCTGAACTACAAAGAGAGACTCCCTGTCTCAAAAACCCAAACAACAACAACAACAAATAAAAACAAAACAAAACAAAAAAACCCAACTTGAGTCAAACCTGTCTTTGTTCATATCTAGGGGTTAAAATAGTAATTTGTGGCGCAAAATACCTATATAGGTATTTTCTACTTCAGTGCTATAGACTCCCTCTATTCTAATTCACTTATGCCTTCTTTTTCCAAGTGTGACATATTTTGAAAATCACCTTTAATTCTACTTGATACGAATTAAATTTTGTAAATTTGTTTCCCTTACTTAATTGTGTGCTTCATCTATTTTGAAACAATCCCCATTGCTTATCTTACAATCTCCATTTCCCTTGGCATCTTTATGCCTTCATAAATTCATGTAGTTTTTTTCCTTGAAATTAAAAAAAGAAATCTAGTATGTGGATACATATGTTTAAGAAATATTATAAATGTTTTATTCATAAAGTTATTGAGATCAGCATTTAATTAAAATCATCTCATTTTAAAGTATGCATATTTTATATAAAATATATAAAGCATTTTATATAAACATGCACTGAGCGAAAGAAAAAGTAACAGAAATAAACATTTCCTAATCGTCATTGGTTTTCTACAGACAATTGCAACACAAACAATGTTATATAGATGCCACAAATGAATATGTGTGAATTCATTGGTTTGTTCATCTTTGGTTGAACGTTGATTGAACAACTAAACTGATTAGGCTTTACGGAAGATGGATATTTGAAGCATACTTCCTTCTTTTATTAAGCTTACTTTCAATAAAGCAAGAAAATATAGAGCACCTACTCATTGCAATTCATTTATATTGTTAAAAGTGTCTGAGGAGTCCTTTCTAATATGGTGGTTGGAAAAGAAAGATGAGAGACCCCACTTTAAAACTGTGGCAGGTGCGGTGTTGTAAAGGTTTTATGGACAAAGCTGATGTTGTGCTTCATTTTAGCAATATTTCAGCTGGAAGATGTATGTTGGAAGGTTGAATAGTATTGAATATTAAGCTGTAGATTAAAAATCTTGAGTAATTGGAAAGAAGTGAGTTTTTTAGTTGGACAGTCTCTGTCTATAACTCTTAATCTTGGAGTTTATGAAAATTATTAAATATTGTTTTAAAAATACTTAGAATTAGGTTTCTATCATGCTGTAACCAAAGGAAAGCCTATATAAATCAGCTAGCTTCATTTGCTTTGAGTTATACTACTTGGTTTCAGTGAATTTTGAAACCGTATAGTAAATCATGTAGTATTATTTGGCCACTAGCTTATATGTAGAAACTATCTCTTGATGTGTAGGTCCTGATGGTTACAATACCCTCTGTTACTTTTCAGGAATGCCACTTTTGTTCAAAACACTGACTCTTCACTTGAGCATTAGACAATTGAGTTATTTGACCTCAGTGATTGAAAACTCTACCCTGAGTTTAAGATGATGCTGTCATTTTCTGAACTCAGATACTAAGAAATGCTCTGAAGATTCATTATACAAGCACAGGTCAGGAATTGCTTTACTACCAATCACCTTTGCCCATGCCTTAAGTTAACCTTACTTCTTTGTCTCAAATATAATCTCAGATTTCAGATTTGATTTCCTGTTTCTACACTTTGATATATGATGAATAATTTTCTTTTGCAAAACTCATTGAAATACTGTGTAGAAGCAAAATGTGTCTGGTTGCATAGCATCAACACTGTGAATATGAATCTCTAAAGTGAGGCCCAGTGATCTATGTTGTAAACTAGCATTTTTTCACCTTCTGTACCACAATTACTTACTTTCTACCTATACTTTCTCTAGTACACTTAAAAGATACCCCTATGCTGATATATATTTAAAAGGTACATATTATAATTTTACACATGTGATTTTAATGTAGATTAAATGGTAGTGCAGATGCTAACTTCTTATTATTCTCATTTAATATTAAGTTTTCAAGTTCTATGCATGTTGTCATGTACCCATCTAATTCATTGATTTTGGGTTCTACAGAATGTGGTGCCAGAGATTATGAATACACACTACTTGAAGTAGACATCTAAAGCACTTTGACCAACACACTAATGCAGACAAAGCTGTGATAGTCACAGAGTGTATGAATGTCCATTTTTAAGTGTAAAACTTTCTAAAGTCTATTGTAATAGTTAAACACCTACATTATAAAACAGAAAACAAATGCTTTCAGTTTTCTTTCCAGAATGGTTGAATACATTTATTTCATATTAGCATGCCTGTTGATCTCCTATATCTTCTTTACTTTGTCAAAAATGACATACAAAATTTGAAAGATCAAGAGAATGATAAAGGTAATATGAATTTTTCAACCTAATTTCAGAACAAATCAAAAAAAGTCTAAAGTGAGTACTCAAGAAAGGCTAATGCATTTCTTTCATCAGTTCGGGCCCCTATCACTAATTAGTAGTGGTCCCTATTACAAATAAAAGAAATATATAGAATATGGTCTTTCTTTCTTTCTTTGGTACCGGGGATCAAACTCACAACCTCACACCTGCCAGGCAGATGCTTAGACCACTGAGCTAAATCCCTGGCCCTATTTTTTGAGACAGGGTCTTACTATGCAGTTCAGGCTGGCCTTGAACTCACTTTGTAGCCTAGGCTGGTCTCAAACTCACAATGGTTCCCCTGCCTCAGCCTCCCAAGTGCTGGGATTAAAGGTGTGTGCCAGGACGCCCAGCCTGGTTTTTCTTTATTTTGTCGGGAGGACTTGCTGACACCAACCTAGCAGAGCTGTATGAGAGGCTTCCCTGTAGAAGCACAGTGCTGACTATCTGTCCTCTGAAGGGGGCTCACTCCACAGCAAGAAAGACAGTTGATGCATGCATAACACTTGTTTCTATCCTCATCAGTTTAATAAATCATTTTACATAATGAACAAAAGGGTTTTATGGGTAAGATTCTATCTGTATAAAAGGAGAAAAAGAAAAGAAGTATTTTTATTTACATAGTATATACCTCAGCATTTCTTTTTTTTGCTATAGTTGGTTTAACCATGAAGTCCATTGTTAGACAGAGTGCAGATGGGCCATCTACTAGGGCATATCGGTTCTCAAGTCAATAGGTGTGAACTCTAATCAAGGTTTCTTTCAGTATTCTCCAGGGATCATAGAAGATATCATGGATTTTAGACCAAAAAAAAGTCTTTAAGATGAACCAAATTGATATATTTCTTGGATAAATTTCCAAGAAAAATTTGTGTCCAGGTCTGAAGGTGACTTAATTAATGTCTCATTTCACGTTTTGCCCAGCCATATTGTTGCACATAGTTCAATAAGTGACTCCAATGACTAATGCTTAAGCATTCTAATAACATATGCCAGTAATTCATAGAATTGTCAAAATTTGAATAGAAATTCATTTGTAGCATCAAATTCTCTAGAAAAAGTTAAGGCTCAAGGGCTAAATCTTTTGAAAGTAAAACTCAAATGAGATTAAAGCACAACATTGGTAGGTAAAAGAGGTATTTTGCCCTCCTGGGTTCAAAGTCTTTAATTAAATTAACTTAGATTTACCACTTTCCCTTCACAAGTTTTTAATCTCAGTGAGAAACCTCCTCTGTATATTACTCAGATGAGGTAATCTTTCCTGAGCTGCTTTTTGGAAGCACTGCATTTTCCTCAAGCCCTTAAAAATTGCATTATCTCCTAATAAAGTAATAAAAAAAAGATTCTGAAGAGTTTTAGTGAGAGAAGGGCAGACATTTTTATACCTATTTATTCTATACTGGGACCATAGGATATACCAGGTGTCTTGGTTACTTTTTACTCGTTGCTGAGACAAAACACCTGACACCCAAAATTAGGAAAGGAAAGGTTTATTTAGCTTACAGTTTTTGGAGGTTTCAGTCCACAGTCAGCTGGCTCAAAGGCAGGGTGGCATGGCACAGGAACAACACTTCAAGGCAGCAGCCAGAGTAAAAGGGGGGCCAGAGCAAGCCTCTTCTCCTCCCTTATGTAGTACACAGGACACCCCCTCCCTCCAGGGTGGGTGTAGCTTCACAAACATCCTTGCCTTCCTTTGCACAGGATGAGGCTGTTTACCAAGTAAGACCCCTGGCTCCCTGCTGAGTCTCTCAGTTAAACTTCTGACTTTCTCAAATTGACACAATGGCCAGGTAACTGCTTGTGCCCTACACCCCAGGATGTAGAGCTGCTGCCTTACTTAATTAAGCTACTAGACTTCTCAAGTTGACACAATGTATAAACCATAACAACAGGCAGGGCTGAGTTTTCAAAGTTCCTCTGAGGGCTGGGAGTGTGGCTCAGCGGCTTAAGTGCCTGTCGGGCAGGTGCAAGGTTGTGAGTTTGATCCCCGGTGTGGCAAAAACAAAAAACAAAACTAACAAAAAAATCAAAGCTTCTCTGAATTTCCTAAATACACTAGTATCCAAAGCCAGGACTTTAGGGAGGGGAAATTTTGCCAACTGTCTAAAAATGCCAATTATGTGAAACTAGCTGGAATTCATAATCTGGAAATTTAAATTCAATTAGAAGATGCTCCAAGAAAGCACATAATTGATCACTGAACACTGTCCCTAGGTCTGGGAATGACTATATTAATTTCCTATTCTTACTGGAAAACCAAGCAACTAAAAAAAGCACATACACACTTACAGACACACACACACACACACACACACACACACACACACACACTCAAAAAACAAAACAAAACAAAAAACCCACAGGTTTAATGGCTTAAAATACAAATTCATCTTTTTTTGTAATTCTGGTGCCTGTAAGTCCAAACTGTGTTTTCAGGCCTATTTGCTTCTGCTGAGTGTGGGGATTTTCTATATTTCTGACACTTCCAGCCCCTAGAGGCTGCCTGAAATACATGAGTTACAGTATGTCTTGTCACTAATTTCGATTTCCTATGTTTTATTTCCTTATCTTCACTATGACCACCCTGACTCATTGATATAAAAAGTCTTACATTTATATGGAGTCCACTCAGATTATACAGGATGATTACTTTTTCTCAACACCCTTAGAGACATCTATTAAGATCTTTATGGTATATAAGGTAAAATTTACACAGGTTCTGGGGAATAAGTTATGGATACATTTTGGAAGTTGCTGTTGGGTCTATCATAAGGTGTTTGGAAATTTAGCAAGCGAGTTATCTTCTCATTTACAATATTTTCCATCCAGGTTATTAAAAAAATAACTTGACTTTATGGTGGGACATTCATTTCTAGAAATTTCACTTATATGTGTTTTATTTTCCTAGATAATATCAAATACATGTATTGCCTTTCATTGAAAACCTAAATGATTAGAAAATGTGTAGATATAATGCGTATTTCGAACATTTATGTATCTGTTTCCTTATTGTTGTAATAAATTACCACAGAGTTATAAAATAAGGCCAATTCATTAACTCTCTATTCTGGATATCAGACTTCAGAAACGTGTCTTACTGAGCAGAAATCAGAGTTTAAATAGGTTGCATTCCTTCTGGAATGTCTAAGGCAGAATTTCTTTGCTTGACTTTTCTAGCTTCCTTTCTCTACTTTGGTATTTTCTTCTGTAATATCTAATCTTCAATGAATCAGAGAGGTTCTCTCTATATAATTCATGCTCATCTCTGGGCTTTTCACTGAGTTTTAAGTCTTTTATTTCTCTTTTTATTCAACTCATATTTTTCTTTTATTTGATAGCACATTTTTTCCAGTGTTAAAGATCAAACCAAGGACCTTGTGAATTCTTGCAAACACCTTACCAATGAACTACATCCCCAGCCCTAACATACTTTAGAGATCTTGCTACCTAATCTCATAATCTCATTACTCTGGATCTCTTTCTGCTTACCAAGTTTGATTTTCATCATTTGATACTTGATATTTGACACATTTAGTAATTTTTATTTAAAACCTACCAATTATGTTTTCTAATTTTAAATGCTACATTGTGTTTAATGTCTTTAATGAGTACTAGACTTTGCTTTGTTAGTGATTTAATTTATGTGTAGATGATTGTGACCCTTTCTTGAGGTTTCGGCTTTCAGTTTTTCCTGCTGAAGATTAAACTCAGAGCCTTATTCGTGCT
>RJWM01018549.1:0-40942 GCA_004363535.1 Dasyprocta punctata
CCTCATTTTGGTTGACAGCTTTGATCCTGCCACACGAATGGTTTCCACTCTCCACCTTTGCTCTCTATCCCCTTCTGCCAAAACAATTCTCTCCTTCTGTTCTGACAGGAGCTCTTGGCAAGGGAGAAAAAGAAAATGAACTACTCCAGAATATATGGCACAGAGTTGACTTCAGACCATACGTGCTAAAGGTTTCTACTTGATTATGATTTACTGTATGTCACTATTTCTATACTGTTATATGAAAACCCAAGTTCAGATTTGGAAGGATTTCATAGCCATCCATGTATAAATGTTATGCAAAGGCAGTTAACTGCTGAGATGTTTCACTGGAAGTGTTATGGTCTGAAATTGTATTGTGGTTGCTATTGATCAATTAAATACTACTTGGAAGTTAATTCCATGCCTGGTGGTATGAAATACATGATGATAAAAGTGTATTAAATCATTAAAACAAATGCAGGAAAAATTATCCAATTTGCAGAATATTCTCTTATTTCTAAGACTTTCTTTGTGGCTCCTTCAGGGAATTAGATTAGCAAAATAGCATTACTGATAAATATTGAGTTCCCTGAAAAGGAGCTGACCAGAAAAATACATCATCCCTCCTATTCAGTTTAAAGTTTCAAATAGCATGGGGCAGTAGAAATATCATGTGAACTACAGATATAAACAATATTTGAAAAGAGCAAAGATGATGAAATTGACTTTAGCAATATGTTTTATATTCCCCCAACAGTTCCAACATTTTACCATTAACATTCAGCAAAAATTTTAAATGATTTATTCTTATTTCTATGTTTATTTTATTTTTTTATTATTTTTTTAAAAACTTTATTGAAAATAGAAGTTCAAAGTCTTTGCTTCTAGAACTACCAACGGATCACCTATAGATACACTCAAAATGTCCACCTCGTCGACGAAATGCTATAGCTTTCCCCCATTACTGAGTCTTGTCCCATTGGTACTATCCAGAAGCTATGTGGAAGCATATAGAGTACATGTGTAGGACATTTGCTCAAAGGGAGGTTACAACTTTTGTGCCCCTTGTCACAATGACCCTAAGATTCCTGTTGGGTGTGTTGTAAACAAAGAAGTCATTCTTCAGGCCACCTGCTCTGAGCACACCCCTCTATGTTTATTTTTATGCTTAGAGCAGCATGCTCATCATTTGGATTAGCTAAATTGCAGTAGCCAATATCTATAAGTGACCAATGGCTACCATATTGTAATTGAATTCCTTTTTCGTCATTATTAAATGACATGTTTTATTTTGTGTGCCTTTTGTCTGAAAATCTGTTTTAATCAATACCAGTGCAATCAGTTGTGTTCTTTATTTAGTGCTTAGTTATCACATACTTGTTTCCTTTATATTTGTAGTGTGTTTTGTTGATTTTTATTATTTTTCAAAACAGCATATGACTGGGTTTCTATATATTTGCATCTATGTATGTGTAAACTTTACTTTCAATATAAATTGTTTAATCCCTTTGCATGTAATACCATAACAGAAATGTTTAAGTTTATGCTTCTCAATTTACATTAGTCCACTTTCTTTATCTCTCCTTTGTTATCTTTTAGAAAATATTAATCATTTGCCTTTTATTATTTCTCAAAAATCTTTTACTAGTTTTATAATTATTTCCCTTAATTTGGTTTCACCAGTCAGTCTATGATATACCTAAATTTTATTTGCTTAAATTTATCCTGGTTGTGTTTTGCTGAGTGTATTAAATCTTTACACTGATCCTTCTATTAGGACTAGAAAATTCTAGTCTCTGATTTAAATTAGGTTTTATTCCCATTCTCTTTTCCTTTTGGGGCTCTGATTTAAATTATTTTAACTATGCCCATCATGGTTTATGATCTAGTCCATTTTTTGTAGTTCATTATTATCCACACTTCACTTCTAGTATTTTTATTATTGATCTTTTATTCCATTACAAATAATTCCATCCTCTACTGTGCCTATTTAGCTTGACAGTTCACTCTAGCATTTGATACCAGCTAATCTGTCTGCTTTAGAAACTTATGTTCTGAATACCTATTTCTACCACTCCCTAATAAATCAGAAAGTTCAATTAAATCTCTTTGCAATTGTAACTTTTTCTCCACTTTTATGCTGTTACTATAATAGATTACAATGATCTCTTTCCTCTTTCCCTACAATACTTTTAACTCATATCTCCACTTCCAGTCATTCTCAGCATTACATGGCTGACTTTTTCAAAAGTATAATTTATATTATACCACTCTAGAGATGAAAACTCTTCAGTAGCTTCTTGATAAATTTAGAATATTTGAACTCCTTACATTGACCTATATTTTAAGATGATGCAAGCCTCCTAACAGGCTTTCTACACACTTTTCTTTTCCTTCCCTATGTTTCAGTTGCATTGATTTTTTTTTCTTAAATTTGTTGAACTGGCACATCTTTGTTCATAGCTTTACTTTATTCTTTTCCTTTAATGGTCATGACATTGTGCTAATCATTCTTCCTGACTTCTTTCCTTTGGTGAGAGGTTAAATGTCACTTTTTGATGAGGCATTTCTTGGTCACAAAGAATCTTACCCATAATGTTATAGTACCCTGGCCTTGTAATTCATACCGCAAAGTAAAGTATGACTGGTTATTTGTACACCAGTGTAAGTTCTTAACATCTATATTTCTACCATATGTTAGCATGGTGAAGACAGGTGTAATATCTCTGCTTGTTTGCTTTTTATTTACCATTGACCACTCCGTGTTTCTTTGTGGCATATAAGAACAATTACGTGCTTATTTTTGTATAATGTGTTAAACTATTACTCATAGAATTAACAAAGAATATAACAATATGTAATATATTAACTAGTATTTATTTCTTACTGTTTTTTTGAAACTTTGCATCATTTCTGCACTTTTTTCTGTTTTACTTTTTAAATAAAAAAATTTCTGTACCCCAAGCAATGAAAAGTCACAAAAAATAAAAAAATCAGTACTTTGAGATTTAATGGAGAATGAAAAATTTCAAAGAACTTTAGAGGACTGCAAACGGAAGAAATCATGATCATTGGTTTGACATAATAGTCCATCTGTTAATGTCAACTACACTTAACATCTTTCCAGTGTTAGAAAAATCACACTGCACAAGGGTGCATATTTAATTTCACAAGACTACTTTTACTTTAAGAATCTTTCTCACCCTTAATGGAATTTAAGCATTGTGTTTGTTTTGCTTGTAATCATTCAATAGTTTGCTGAATTTTTAAAAAGAATTCTGAAAAATATTCCTTTCCTTGGTGATTTCTTTTGGAAAACACAAAACCCAAAGATACAATTGATAATGAAAAATATTATATTTTATCGAATGTGAAGGGAAGACATTCTGTTTTGAAATACTGTACCATAATTGATGTTCTTTAAACTATATATTGGATCTATTTATTTATCATCATGCAATTTTCATGACCTATATTTGTTTGCATTCCAAGTTAGAAATGTTTGTAATATCAGCCAAAATGAAAATAAATAAGCTTTAAAGAGCCAATTTTATGGAAAAAATCTTTTCTTTTAGTTAACACTAGAAAATTATTAAAGATTTTGTGTCTTTATATATATCTGACTTTTAGTACATTGTCATAAAAGAAATGAAAATCTTTCTGTATGCGTTACAGTAAGTAGAATAATATTTTAATGAGAAGACTCATATGTCATATGGAAAATTTACCTTTGTTTGTGTATCTCTATGTGTTTTTATTGTCAAATAAATATATAGGATTTCAAAAACAAAACCATGCTTGACTTCACAGAATTAAAGTGATGATCAAAGAAAGTATATTTGAAAGGAATTTTTAAATTTTTAAATAAAATTTTAATACTCTCCATTGTGATCATAAACACTTTCAAAGAGTTAGTATACACTTTAAAAAACTAAATGAAACATGACTCAGTTGTTTACTTCCAAGAGCACAATGCAATTCATAAAGTTAAATTAATTTGTTATCGAGATTCTTTGGTTCCTGTTTCTGAATCATTTTTATCACCATTATTCTTTGGGATGAGATAGAAGTTTGCTTACAGAGTGACCTACTTTCTCCTACCTACTCTTTGGGACTATATTAAACAGTTCTAAAATTGCATTAAATTTTATGGGTCACTTAGAGACCATAAATGAATTGTTTCAGCACAATAAATTACATTTCCCAAATTGATGCCTTGTAGAGCATCACCAACCTAGGAAAACTAAGTGTTTGATAGTCTACTTGTATACCTAAACCTTTTAAAATTCTGATGAATGAAAAACTTTATTGTAATACAGTGGTGTTTTATACATCATACTAAAACCCAATAAGACAAGTAATTGTTATTTTATATAATATTGCTGATGATATCTAAGCAATCCTTCTTAAAATTGTATTATAAAATGATTTAGTGATCTTCCTTCCTTTACTCTAAACATAGATGTTTGAGATAAAACCTGTTCCTAAAATGAGATTAAGAAACATAGAAATGTCCAGCCATACAAATGAAATTTCATGAACCAGAAACAATAGAGAAACACAAAGCATCAGTAGAACTGGGTCCCAGGACCTGCCACACACTGGACCTGAAGGCAGACAGTGGGGAATGGACTGCATCTCCTTGAGGGTCACAAAGCACAAAATCACCCTTGTTAAGCAAAGCAGATGAAGAAAAGCAGTGACACCCACAGATTCCCAGGTTTTCTCAGCAGATCAAAAATGCAATATCAAAATTGATTAAAAATAAAGAAAACATTCTTAAATAAATAATAATGAATTAGAAGCAGAATATAACTAAAGTTATATACTGCTTTGATAAAGAATAAGTGGCTTATAAAAAAATTTTAACCCATTAAAATTCCAAATTTAGTGATATTGAAATTTTCTAGGTCATTTTTTTTCAGTAATTCATACAAAACAAAAGAACTCAGTAATGGAAATATTATTCAGTACTTCACTAAAGAATAAAATTTCTATTTTTCAGTAAAAGAGAATAAATTTTAAATAACTGCATTTTATAAATAAATTCTGTAAAAATCTTAAGGAACAGATTCTAAATTAGATTTTAGATAAAGTTCACTTTCCTAAAAATTTCAGTGATGGTAAGTTATTGAAATTTAAACTTGATAATGTGATAAGAAAGCAATAAACTAATCCACGATGGTGGGTACAAGAATCTTAAGTGATAATATTGGCAAGGAGGATCTTGAAGTTTTATAAAATATTAATCATAACCACATGGTGTTTATTCTTATAATTCCAGAAACGTTCTCCACAGAAGATGTAATAATTCATTTCTTCAACTGAGAAAATAGTGTGATCATTACATCAAAATAATAAAATGATTTAAAAATATTGACACCTTCATGACAAAATCTAGAAATATGAAAAGACTTTCTTGACCTAGAGAGAATTTCTTCCTGAAATTTTATATCAAGTTTATTATTTACAGCGAAACATTAAAAGTCTCAGTTAATTCAGAAACAGATAAAAACAATGAATAAAACCACCTTTTCTTCTATTCAACATTGTACTTTATTAAAGTACAATTGTGTGTAATAAAGTAAGCAAGAAACTATCAGTATTAGACAAAAAATATTAAATTTATAATTTTATAGCAACACAATTTATACGTCAGTTATACATGTAAAGAAGAATAAACATTTTCTTAGCAAAAGTTTAAAAATTTATTTGAAAACACAGAAAGGGGGAATGTGGTGGTTAATCTTTATTGTCAACATGAATAGCTTGAAAGATGCCAGCAGATTATTAAAGCACACTTCTGAGTGTGTCTGGGTGGGGCGCAGTGCATGACCTGGTGGACTAGATCTGGTTCCTGGACCCTTCTCTGGTCTACTCTGCTTTTTAGCTGCCATTAGCTAACTAACTTTCATCCTTCATGTCCTTCTGCTGTGATGTTTCTGCCTTGGCACCAGCCAGCTCTGGATTCAAATCTCGGAAGACATGAGCCAAACTAAACTTTTCCTCCTTTCAGTTGTGAACATCAGATATTTTGCCCCAGCAGTGGAAAGCTGACCAATACAGAAAGAAACATGAAGCTTTCCCACAAAGATTGGAAACAAAGCAAGGATATACTTCTTCCCATTTTTTTCCCAACATTATACTCTAAACCCTAACTGTAATGAAATGAGAAAGTAATTACTTATTAGATTAGGAAAATGATGAGGCAGGGAAGAAAGGTACACAAATTGAGAAGAAAGAAACATTTTTGTTCTCAGGCAAAATGATTGTCTATGCAGAAAATACAAATGAATCAAGAAATAACAATTTCTTGGAACTGAGTCAATTACAGCCCAGGATGCAATATATAATTTTAATAAAGTGAAATTTGAAATTAAAAACTAAGTACCATTTACATTAGAATGTAAAAATCTAAAATACTTAGGTATAAATCTAACAAATGTATAAGTCATATGAAAAAACTATGAATCACTTACAAAAGAAGTCCAATAATAAATAAATGAAGAGAGATGCATATTTATGGACAAGAAGACTCAATATTGTGAAGTTAGTCCCAAGTGGACCTATAGTTTCAATGTGATGCCAATCAAAATCTCAGCAACATAGTTTGTGGATACTGACAAACATTTTCAAGTTTAATTGGAGAGGCAAAAGAATAGCCAGCATAATATTGAGGAAAAGAATAATTGAAAGTATGATTGTGCTTAATGTCAAGATATAATTTAAACTAAGATAATTAAAAATGGTGGTATTTATAAAAGAATAGACAAATATATCAATGGAAAAGAACACAGAACCAGTAAAATGGTCTATAAAAACATAGTCAACTGCTCTTTGACAAATGAACAAAGGTATACAATAAAGATGAGATAATGTTCTCAACAAATACTGCTGAAACAATTGTATAACCACATGCAAAAAAATCTTAATAAAGACATTATGCCTTTCTTAAAATTAGCTCGAATAGGATGCTTATTGATTGCTAAAGGAAATGAAAAATAGTACAGTTATTTTAAAAGACTGTTAGCTGGGTAATTCCTTGCAAAGCTAAACATATTCTTATCACGTGAACCAGTTATCATTTTTCTTACTGTTTGTCCAAAGGAGATGAAAACTTGAGATCCACACAAAAACCTCTATATAAACGTTTAGAGCCACTGCATAACAGAGAAAACATGGAAGCTACCAAGTTGTTCTCTTGTAAGTGAGTGGGTAAGTAAACTCTAGTGTATCTCAAGAATGGAATAGTTTCGGCATTCGAAACAGATATGATATCTAGTTCTGAAGTATGAAACTGTAATGCATATAAATTGCTAAGTGAAAGAAGCCAGTGTGAGAAGGTTATGTACTGTGTGATTCCAACAGTATGACATTCTGAAAAAGGAATCAACAAGGAAACAGTAAGAAGACCAATGACTGACAGGTTGAGGGGCGGAGGTCATGAATACTTGGAGAAGCAAGGCATTTTGGGCAGTTCAGCTCCACTGTGTGATACTGATGGGGATTACAAGTCATTCTACATTTGTCCAAAGCCACAGAATGTAATGCACCAAGAGGGAAGCCTAATGCAATCTGCAGACTCTGTGTGATAGAGACCTGTCACTGTATGTTTACACTTACAACAGATATGCCAGTTGGTGAGAGATATTTAAAATGAGAGGTACTACACACATGTGGGAACAAATCTGATATGAGAAATTCCTAAAACTTCCTCTCAGTTTTGCTGTGAACCTGTTTCTAACAAGAAGTGCATTAAAAACACAAAAAATGTGATAAACTTATGAACAAAAATATTTAACCATATCTTTAAATAATTCAAACATTTAGGAAAAATTTTTTGTGAAGAGTATAAAGTTTCTACTAGTTTTTGAAATGCCTCTAAATAAATGAGGAGTAACATTGCATTCAAGAATAATTCATCATAATAAGGGTATTATTACTCACCAAACCAACATTTATAAGTTTCCAATGACAGTCTTTATAGGATTTGTCAAACTGAACTGAAGTAAACACTGAGGAGGGTAAAAGTCAAGACACACAATACTTTCCCTGAAATAAAATTTTAAAACAATCATGTGAAGCAATGTTTTTATTGATTAGCTACCTTTAGTCATTATCTGTCATTACACGTGATAAATACAAACAATTTTATTTTTTAACCAATAAAATAAAAACTAATATTCAGTGTCAAATAAACATGTTCTCTTTATATGCCAACAAAGCAAGAGGTCATTTCCATGACTTTGGCAGCATCAGATGTCTCCTTAGTGTAAAAAAAAAAAAGAAAGAAAGAAAGTAATAAGATCCAAAATGTACAATATATATTGTGATAACGAAAGGGAAAGAAAATGCTCAAAAGGAAAGAATAACAGGGATAGGGAAAAAAGAGAAAACGAAGAAGAGAAAAGATTATATGTAAATAGGTATATATAAATGTGTGTGTGTACATATATATATACACACACACACAAGATAGACAACTGTACTACTTATCTCTGTTGGCCCATCAAAAAGAATAGCTTGTGCTTTCATTGTTTGACTGTTTGATCATTTTTTTATGCCTAGATCTTGTAATAACAATATGCAATATATTAGTGTTGATTTCCTATTTTTTGAAATCCTATATCATTTCTATCCTTTTTTGTTTTGCTTTTCAAAATAAAATATATTAAGATAATATTCATTGTTTCCATAAATATTTTCCATGTTCATGATGTCAAAGATGTGTTTTGTTTTGCTCATTGTTTTATAGCCAACGTCTAGAACACTATCTGGAACATACCTCATTGCTAAGAAGTATTTTCTTGTATTGGAAATATTATTTTCCATTGGAGAAGAAAGGAATTCCACTTCCTAAGTTAACTTTATTTCTCTAATAACAGTTTATCATGACATCTAGATCAGAGAATTTCATGTACAGAATGGGAAAACAGTTATTTGTAAATTTCAGTTTTTAACGATAATTTTGGGGAGAAACTGAACAACGGACAATTTTGTACAATTTACTTGTTTTTAAACATGTTTTTAAAAAATGTTCTAATAAGTAGTAGCTTGCCAATTTTTCTACACTTTTAGGTTAATGATCATTAAAAATATTCATACTTCAGTTTTAAAGTAGTCTTTGAAATCTACAGAAATAGATGCATAATTCTTATTTTGCTTCTACGTGAAGAGTCAAAATGTCTATGCTAGTACAACTCTATATTTAAATTTGAAGAGAAAAGTAAATATGTCATGAGAAAACCTTGACATTTTAAAGGTGGAATTCCAAGACAGAAAACGTTCCAGTCTTTTTTATGCGTGTGTTTCCATTATTTATTGGAAAGTAAGGTAATCATTTCTCAAATATTTATTTGCATTTAATACTTTGATTTATATGGATTCTGAATAGATTGTCTTAGGCTTTCTTTTTGATTTAGGGAAGAAAAATTTCTGGTGAATGAACAAGTCTCTTCTATGTAGTTTCTAAATGCAATATGTTTCTAAATATGTTCTCATTGTAAGAATGAGATTATGAAAAAAATACATTCTATATTAGTTCTTCATCAAATGTAGAGAAATGAAATTAAAGTCAAAATTATTTAACCTCATGAATGAGGGATTGTATTGCATATTAAATCTTATTTATTTGTTTTCTTCCAGTATAACTTAATACAATCACAGTGGTAATGGTGCTTCACTTTTAACAGAGTTGATATAGCTACCTGGAATTTGTTTAAATGTTGTTTTCAAAGATATAGAAATGCCACCTACATTCAGTCTTGTTTTTCATTCCTGTATTATACAAGCATTCAATTTCATGAAAAGAATGGAGATATGGGAGGCATGTAAAAGGTATTTTACACACCAGGATGCGCAAGTATACTACATCTGCTTACTTTTGTGTAATAAGTATTAATATGGAAGGATTAATATAATGTATTCAAACCAATCTTATATTCCCATTGGTTTATGACCTTTAAATACCACTCTCTATATTATTCTCCATCATTACTATAATATATAAGCTCATTCCTAGTTTTATATAGAAGTATGCCTCAGAATGTGAAGGGAACCATTTGATGTATTTAAAAGAATATCTTCCCTTTGTTGTGCACATAGTAATTTCTATAGATAAATGAGTTTCAATTCAAGGGTGAGTGTCTATAACTTCACTGTACCCAGACTGACCTATCCAAAAATCACTCAGGGCAATAGGATACTTACACTTTATATTAAATTTTAATTCAAATATAAAATAATTATTAACACTCCAATTTATCATATCATTCTTTAAGAAACTTAGAATATAAATGACTAATTTATAATCTGACATACTGTATAATGTTTTGAACAGCTCTTGATTCCTAAATTTAACCTGTACCCGTATATCTTTCAAAGTGCTATGCACTTTGAAAATTACCTTTATGTGTACATTTCCATTGCTTCTTAACTTATTTAAATATTTTGTATATTTTATTGCTACTTCATTGCTATTCAACAACTTCAATTATGAGTTGGTGTTTTCTACTAAAATGGATCCAGTTAGGAGAAAATGAAGATCATGGTAATGAAATAAACATCATTCATTACTTATATATTTCAAATTATTGTCACTCACACATTTTCATGATTTAATATTAAATGTAGGCTTTTTATTATCCAAGTTTATTTCTGACTTATACGTTCTAAACTGGGGCATAGTTGTTGCTGCTTAAGAAGCCCTTGACTAGATCATTCATATAGCTCTTCACTTGAAAATTTATGGTCTTATCTTAGCATGATTGCCAAATCTGTCAAAAACACTATAAAACTCTGACTGTGAAACTTGCTTACACAGTTGGATATGAGAGCAACCATATTGATTCAATCACAGACAATTTTTAATAGCACAGTTGATGTTCTCTATTTATGGTGATTAAATTTTGGGCAATCATTTTTATGAAACATGTGTTGACAAACTCAAAAGACAAAAATTAATAATGACGTGATATCCAACTTGTAAGAAAGTGTCTTCTATTTTGAAAAATGCTGATAACAGGGGAAAAGAAACTGGTCTTTTGTTTATACAAAATTGCATGTGTACAACTTGAAAGTTAAGTAGAGTTTACATTTTAAACTCCAAGCCCAAAAGAAAAAACTCAGTGATCACACAATTTCATAATGTCTTTTTTCATTGATAATGTCAAACCTGTAAATGCAAATGATTTGTAATATAACTCCCATGTAATTGTATTTTATTTTTAATTTCTTTATGGAAAATAAAACACACTGTATTAAAAATCAGTGCTTTTTTGTATTTATACAACTACTGACTCAGAAACAAAAAACAAAACTGTGATGATAGGAAAGAAGAAATGACAGAAAGGAAGAAAGAAAGGAGAAAGAGGGGGAAAGAAGAGGAGAGGGAGGGGAAGGAGAAGAGTGAAGGGGAGATGAGGGAGAGAAAAAGAAAGAATAAGAGATGCTGCTTCTTCAGTGTAGTGTAAGCATTTTCTGGCAATGCCGTTGAGTTTATGAGTCAAAGCCAGTAGTCAGAGGAACTAGATATCTTCCTGTAGGGGAAAGCCTTGACTTTGGATAGTACTGGCCTGGGGAAAGAAAAGTCTCAATGCCTGGATTTCAGAATTCAGTAGTTGGAGTTCTAGGCAAATTTCATTCCCTGTAATCAAAATATGAGAAACAGTTCTCCTGCAAGACTCAACTATTTCCCAACATGTGCACATCAGTGGTGGGAAAATCTCTGAGATTTCTAGCATCATTCAAGATTTTAATGTTTTTTCTCTTGGCTTCAAATTCTATTATTTTTTAATTTGACCAATGAGTAACTTAGATACTTGTCTTCTAATATATAAATAAATCATATTTTTAAATCTAATTTATTTTCCCAGTTCACTGGACTCTTTACTGCATGAAACTCATTTTTTTCTTTGTAGGTTTTCAAACTTTTTTCTTATACTGGTTCCTTCATTGAGACCTATGAAATATAGGTAAGTCTTACAAAAAATTATAAAACCAAACTTTGGTAGACTACTCTGTTACCCTTTATAATATGAATTTATTTCCTTAATTACATTTTTTGCAAATATTTCTAGCAGAATATTCTGTAATTACTAATTATTATGATCAATTTCTCAATTGCCATTTTTAATTTAATAAACACTCATATAATGTATATTAATGCCAAGTACCATACCAAATATAATGTACACATGTGTTGTATGTATGTTAATTCCTCTGTTTGTAAATACTATTATGCAAAAAGTTTATTTCTCTTTATAAAGTAGTATTACTTATTCTAGACAAAATGCTGGATGCATGTTAGGTGAACATAAAATATTAACCAAAATTTATCCACAATCTCAGAAATATTCATGGATTGTATTTTCCTCAAAATTTGCATACATTTTTGGTGTGCTTACATATGTTCATTTTGTATACATATAATGTATGTATTTAGTTGATTACAATAATTAAAGCATATAATACTCTATACATTATTCTAAGCAGAATGACTTTGTTACTTTTCTCTCATTGCTGAGACAAAATGCCCAATGCCCAAAATTAAGGAAAGAAAGGTTTATGTAGTTCACAGTTTGTTAAGGTTTGAATTCATATTCAGTTGGTTCTAAGACAGAGTGCAACATGGTAGAGGGCAGCAGTTAATGGCAGCTAGAAGACAAGAAAAGCAGCAAAAACAAAAAGGGAGGAGCAAGAGAAAAGACTCTCTTTGTTGCTTATATTGTATGTAGGCCACTTACTCTAGGTTGGCTACAACACTCACAACCATAATCCCAGCATTGAACAATGAATCAATCACAAACTCTGAAAGCATGCCCCCATGACTGTAAGAGGTTTTGGGAGGGACATTTGTACACAAAGTATAACATTCCACCCCTGGGTCCCCAAAGACTCATACACAAAAGGCTTTTAGTCCATCTCTAAGACTTTCCAAAGTTCTAACAGTTTCAGCATTGCTGAAAAGTCCAAGTCCAAAGTCTCCTCCAAGATCTATGGCAAACTCTTAGCTATGAGCTCCTGTACAAGTGAAAAGAAAGTTAAACACTTCCAACATTCAATGGCACAAGATAGGCTTCCCATTCCAAAAGTTATAAATAGGGGAACACAAAGGAATGGGACCAAAGCAAGTCCAAAATTCCACAGGGCAAACATTAGGCTCTGTAGTTCCATGAGAAACATCTGAAGCAATCTATGGCAAGTTGTGAGCTCTAAACAGCCTGTGTGGCTCCTCCTCTATTTCACTTCCAGTGATTGTAGATCCCAGGGTTTCTGTCTTAGACCCGCTACTCAATCCTTCCAAGTTTCCTTAGATGATCCACATTTCTGACTTTTCCAAACTTCTTGGTTCTCCATTGCATCTTTGGCTTCATACTCACAGCTTCACACATTGCCCTCTCAGGGGCACACTGCCTGGCTTCTCAGACCTTCTGAAATCGGGGTTGAAGACTTCTTAACCTCATAACTTCCAATCTGCATGTACCTAAAACCAGCGCCATGTGGACAATGCCAAGGTCTGCTACTAGCTGGAGCAGTAACCAGGCTTTTCTCTCTCTTGCCATACAAGTTAAGTTCCTGGATTGCTGTGGAGAAAATTCTTTATGCCACCATCATTCTGGAACCTGGCGTGGCTGCTGACATTTTGGTACATCGTATGGCCTCTGCTGCTATTCTGCAACATACTGTGGCTGCTGCCTTCTGAAACTTAGTGCTCCCAGGCTTTCTCCTCAAAGCAGTCTTTCACTTTTACAGTTTTAAGGCTGCAAAGGGTGCAGATTTTCTGTGTTTTTGTGGTGCTCTCAGGCTATCTTTTCTATTTTCCTGTTCCTTCTCAGCAATGGAGATCTCAGCTCTATCTTTGCAGTTCACAGCTTTACTAGAGCTTCCCTTCTGGTCAAATTCACAGCATTTTAAATCTTACTGGACTCTTTGCTCTTAATTCTCATCATAGATCTGGTTAAAAGTCCCCAACAATAGCCATGCCACTTCCTCAACATTCCACTGCCTTGAAGTTTTTCCTGCCAGTTTAATTAGCCAACTGCTCTTAATCTCTGTATCAAGCAAAGTTTCTAGACACAAGCAAATGTAGAAAAACTTTCTGCCAAGCCATGGCACACGTTATCTGGAGTCCAGAACCCAATACTGTCTTTCCCAGCAGAAACCTCCCAAACCTGGTTTTTACCTGCAGAATTTCTATCAGTCTTCTGGTCTTCTGAGCTCTGACCAGAATCTTCCATACAGAACAGTCTAAGGCGTTTCAGTGCTACTCTTTCAGGCAATATCTCAGAACCTTTCCAAACTCTTCCCACAAGCCACTCCCAAAGGTTTTTGAACCACATGGTTATGTATAGTCATAGCATTGATCCCAATTCCCTGGTACCAAATACTGTCTTCGTTACTTTTCTCTCATTGATGACACCCAAAATTAAGGAAGCAAAAGTTTATTTAGCTCAGTTTATAGAGGTTTTAGCCCAAAATCATCAGGCTCCAAGTTAGGGCAGCATGACAGAGGCAATGGTTCATGGTGTTGGGAAACAGCAAAAGCAACAAAAATCAAAAAGGGAGGAGAGAGAGAAGACTGTTTCCGTCCCTTACATTATATGTAGGGTACCCACCCAAGGGTGGGTATAGCACTCACATCCATAATCCCAGTACTGAACCAGGAATCCATCACAAACTCTAGAAGTCTGACTCCTTGACTGTATGAGGCTCTGGGGGGACATCCAGACACAAACCACAACACAGCAATGAACTCATCTCAACATCTCTATTTATTTTCTCCACTTCATAAAGGAAAAATATGAGGACCAGAGAAGTTAAACACCTTGTTCTTTAAGTGGCAGAACTAGATTCATATCCAGGCAGTCTGATCATAGAAAGACCTCAAAATGTTCATAATTCCAATTTTGCGCAGTCTCCCTGTGGACAGATACCACACACACATTCTCTCTTTCTGTCTCTCTTTCTCTGACATATTGCTAAATATATATAAAAATGCTAAATGCACGTGTATATGTGTACCTTAGCCACAATTATGTTGTCTATGCAGATTTGAGGCTAAATTTAGCCAAAAGTATATTTTGAATATTTTACTTCAAAAAATATTTGTCATCATCTGAATGTTTAATCATTTTTATGCCTATATATTGTAATCTGAACAACTACTTTGAAAATAACAACATGCAATATAACCATTGTTAATCTCCTATTATTTTGTTTTGAAATTCTATATCAATGTTTTTATTCTCTTTCGATTTTGAAATAGAAAAACATTTTTTTAGTGGTCACGATATCCTAAGTTAAAAATACAATCTTTTGAAATTATTCTATTTTAAGCATTTTGCCTTCTGACACATTTCAATCACTCTTGTTTTTTATAGAGCGTATTTCATCCCTTCACTGTGTTACTCTGTGTGAGCTCTGACTACAATACTATTTTCCATTTTTAAATCATTACAACAGAAAGTATACGTATTGTGGTCTTATGCCATATGAACATTTAAGTAAGACTGTAAAGGACAAGTAGTGCTTAGGGTTGGCCTGACTTGGTGTATCTCTACTCTTACTTCTACACAGGATTTGCCTCAGGAGCAACTGGATTTATAGTGATAAAAAATACTTGCGTAAGTCCAATTTAATTCTTCTTGTGGGAAATTATGCAAGTTCAGGAGCTCTGCACCCTTTTATTCAAATAATTATTTTCAAATCCCCTGAAGGTGATTACATAATTCAAGCAAAATAAAACATTTTTTGCAGGACTAGTAAAATGTTCACCAATAATATTTTTTAAAGTGATGTTTAAATTTTTTCTTAACATGCTCTTTTTGTAAAGGAAAATGGCGCTTCTATTTAGAGTTATGAAGCAAGAAAGCTACTTGAACACTTGTAAAAGCAATTTGGAAAATAACTAGAAAGAGACTTTATCAACTTCTTTAAGTATATATTATTGAAGTAAGACCTCTGAAAACTTTCTATCATGGGTCAGAATCTGTTCAATGTGTGTTAATTTCTTAAAAGATACGCTCCCATCTCTCAGGAAATTATTTTCTGCCTTAACTGATCATATAGAAATTGTATTTCACTGGGGAAGGAGGGAAAGGTCAAGAGGAGAGAGAGAGGCAAAAATAAAATAATGTAAACCTTTCAAACTAAAACAAAAGGGGCAATAGCTTGTGGGCATCCAATTGGAACGTAGTATTCCACTGCTTATTGTTATAAACCCATAAAACTGTCCCAGAATCACATTTTCTTAGTTTTACTTTCTTTGCCATAAAAGTAGAGTACAAATTTATCTACAGAGTTGGAATGCAGAAACAATCATATTTTGCAAAATTTTCCAGCTTTTAATGATACATGTATGTGAATAAGTTCATTTTCTGTAGGTAGTTGTGTGCATTGAAATGATTATGACATAGGATTTTGATACTGTAATATTTAATTTCTGCTATATATTATTCTCTCACATATTATTCCAAGAAGAAGTTTATACATGATATCCAAGCATCAGTTCTAGATTTTTCCACATTTAATGTGTGGAAACATGTAAACACTTAAACACGTAGCATGTAAACACTTTAATACTTCATGTTTCAAAAGATACTGTTTAGAGTATAAAAAGATTGTTGACAATCTAATGGATTCTTTCTCAACCTAAAAGCAGTAAAGAAAAAATATAAAAGGCAAAATATTAGCATTTTAAAAGTATATAACTTTTCTTTTTTTGTCTTTGCTTCTATCCTAGCAAAACGAAACACAACAACAACAAAAAGAAATACATACTAATTCATTTTCCTCCTATTTTGATCCCTGAAAATACTTCCCATGTGTGTATCCTTTCTAAATCCCTGCTTTCCTTTTCTCTACTACTCTCACTTTACATCTCATGCAGTAAATAGTATCAAAAAGGTTGCAAAATTTCACAGAAGGATTAAACAAAATCTAATCTGTGTGTCTTCGACATCTAAAACAGAGATGCCGGCAGTGTAGCTGAGAAGCCTCTTGCCTTTTTCTGACATTGCTGTCACTGGATGTGTGCGTGCATTATTTTTTCTTTTCTGTACTTACTATTAAAGTCTACAGTTTACACATGGGTAGATTTATATATTATGCTTCTAATTAAGTTTATTGCTGCATTTTAGATATATGGTGATCACATTCATGATAGGAAATTTGTACCTGTACGTATATCTTGGTTCTTCTTTTTTCCTACTCCCCTTCTTTCCCTTTAATCTCTCTTCCTCATTTGCAAAAGCTTTGTTTCCAATTTGTTATGGTTTGTGTTTGAATGTCCCTCCAAAGCCTCAAGTGGTCATGGAGGGCAGGCCTTTTGAAGGCGGCTGAGTCTAATGTTTGTGATTGATAGGTTGTCTAGCCCTGGGATTAGCAGTGTGAGTGCTGCACTCGCCTAGGGACAGGTAGCTGGCATACAACATAAGGGAGGGAAGGAGGCGTGCTCCTCCCCTTTTTGCCCTTTTGCTCTTGCTGCTTGTGGTATCTGCTGCAGCCACCATGTTGCCCCTCGGCCATGCCACCCTGGCTTGGAGCCAGCTGATTATGAATTGAAACCTGCATGAACTGCGAGCTTAGTAAACATCACCCACTTTGGATATTGGGTATTTTGTTTCAGCAGCAAGAGAAAAGTAACCAAGACATTTTGCCCTTCCTTTCTCATTTTTTTCTTTTCCCTTCCTTTCTTTTCCCCTCCCCTGTCCCTAATTCTGCTTCCCATTTGAATACCTCCTATTTTACAATATCTATTATACATGTTGGTCCTTATTTATGCTTTTGATTTTTTGCTTCAAAGAGACAATGTGATATTTAAACATATGAATCTGATTTATTTAGCTTAAGAGTATCATCTCAAGGTGCATCTATTTACCTAGCAATGTCTCAAATTTATCCTTCTTTTGGACTGAGTAGTACTCCATTCTATAAAAACATGTCTTCTTTATTCATTCACTGGTTAAAGGACATTTGGGCCGTTTTGAGTACATATTATTTTGAGTGCTGTGTTTAATGCAATATTTATGTCTCTTATGTTGCTTGGCACTATTTACATTTTCCATTTTAACAATATAATGAACATCTAGCTGATGTATTTCTATTAATATGCATTAATTGAACTTGCTAATAGGATTCAATGTGTTATTTCCATGCTTATATATATATAATGTGCACTGATGGTATACAAGGAGACTTTTGTACCCTCACCTTCTCTACTATTGCAATCACCAGAAATTTCTATTCCACTCTCAGGTTGACTTCTTTCCACTTCCTCCTGAAAGAGAATATGTAGTACAATACTTGTAGTTCTGACTCTGGTTTATTTCATTTAATATTGTGGCCTCCTGTTTCATTCATTTTGCTGCAAATGATAGGATTTCATTCTTCTTCATGGTCCAATAGCATACCATTATGCATATATGCCACATCTTACTGGTCTATTCATCTGTTTTGGGGCAACTAGACTGATTTCGTATTTGGACTCTTCCAAATAGTACCACAATTACCATGGGTATGTGGTTATCTCTTTGATGTGCTGATTTCGTTTCCTTTGGATGTATATCCAGTAGTGAAATAGTTGGATAATACAGTAGTTCTCTTCTTAATTTTTTGAGAAGTCTTCCTATTGATTTCCACAAAGGTTGGATTAATTTACATTTCCACCAATAATTTATAAGGGTTCTCTTTTCTTTACATGCTAGGGAACATTTTGGTGATATCAATTTTAACTGGAATGAAATTTTGATTTGTAAATTTCTAACACATTTGCAACAGGAATGCAACTCCAGATCAGTTCACTGCAAATCCTGGCTCAACTTAACTTCTGACTGGTAGCTTCCATCCCATGTTTTTGATGAAAATTCAAGTTGTTACCTCGTATGTAACAATATTGTTAGGTCTTGACCTAACACATTGTTTTAGAAAGAGCTGATATCTAAAGTCAGACATATTTAGCTACAAATTTTATTATTATGAATTAATGTATTCCCCAATATCCCTATGGTTACTTGTGCAAGAGTCTCTCAGAGAATGTTTTCTAGATGAGGACAGTAGTTGTGTCTGTGAACCCATATGATGTAAAGTTCCAGCACAATTCTTTATTTATTTAGGAAATCAATAGACAAATAATATTTCTGCCTGCTTAATTATTAATATTTTTATGTTCTTACATTCATTAATGATGATTTTTCCTTATTTTACATTGAGTGATGCCTTCATCTATAAGACTGTGAGCCTACACACTTTAAAAACAGAGTATAAGAGCTTATATGTCGCACAATTCCTGATTGTCATCCTGCCTGTCCTACAGAACTGCTGCCCTCCCCAAGCTCACTATTTTCTAATATTCTCAATGATGCACTTCTTTACAAATATTTAACTGTTTTCTAAAAATCTGAGCAGTTAGATTATGTTAGGATCAATTATATATTAAGAGTTCCTCTTCTTATTCAATAACATATCAGTGCCTCAATACTTTAATGTTATGATCTTATTGATGACTATCTTATGTAGGTTACCATGCACCAATCAGATTTAAATTATTTTAACCTTTTTATTCCACTTAGAAAAGAAGATACATTGCATTACTTCACACAACATACTGTTTTTATGCTATCAAAATGACTATGAACTTATTCTTAGTTTGCTTTCATAGTGGCATAAATTGACTTTGTGTTTGATAATATGTGTGTCTGTGGTTATCCAGTGATCCTTGCACATCTATCCTTTTACCTTCTTACCAGATCACATGAAGGTGAGTTGGGCTAATACAGAAGTGTTTATGAAATGTATTTACAGTTACATGAACCAAATATAAACAAAAAACTCATTGTTTATTTGTTCTACTAGAATGACTCAGACAAGTCTTATTTATTTATTTATAAGGGTTCAGGGAAAGAGTTTCAGGCTAAAACATAGCCTGTTGAATAAGACTTCTGAATGCTTCTCAAAACTCCTGCAGTTACAAAATGCCTACACAGTGAGGAGGCTTCAACATACAGCAGTAACATTTTGCAATGAACTTTTAAAAATAGCCATTCTGATATATTCTTTTTTGTGTTTTCTACTACATTTGGTGGTTTTTGAAATGTTGTGTTATTATTTCTATTATGTACCTGAGAAAATGAGATTCATAAATGCTCTGGAATGGGTTCAGTTTCACATACATAGGACAGTGTGACTTTAAATAGATTTTATAGACCATCTTCTCTCTGGTTTATTGCCCTACATCTCACCCCTAGCATAAAGGCAGGACTATTTTGTAAGAATAGTGAGAAATTTATGTTTTATTTTCAAAAGAAGTACCCTCATTTGAATTAAATAAATACCATTTCAATTATGGGAATTGTAAAGTTACTGCTACTGCTTGTCAGGGATTTGATCATCATGATAAAGAATTAGATTCAAGTTCTTATCTATGGTTTTGATTTTCTTATTGATTTTATACCTACAAGATTTATATTCAACATTTAAGCATAAAATATGCATGTGACCTTTCCAAACTATATGGTACAATCAATTTCTGGCTAGAAATTTTAAGTCTTGCATTATAAATGGCATAGATTTTATGTTCATTGTTAGTAATTTTAATATAGGGAATTTTTTGTATTCATTTCTATTCCTTGATGTTTTATATTAATTTCTATCACAATTTTATTTTTTGAATTTCAAATTTCATGTCATTTTTGTGTGATCTCTCTAAAAACTAAGGTTTTAACATAAGAATTTACTTCATTAAGAAGGGTTTTTTAATGGAACCTAGCCAAAAATATTTAATCATATTTAGTTTCCATTCAACTTAAATATTTCATTCTGTAAAAAATTTTGGAAATGGATATGTATTTTTTTCCCAAAGAGAAGCTTTGAATTTTTATTTATAAAAATTACATACAGTGCCTCCCTGTCAAGTGCAAGGTCCTGAGTTCAATTCCTGGTTCAAAAAAAAAAAAGATGAAAAAAAAAGTTATAAATAACTCAATATTCAATGCATCATTTAACATTTTTAACATGCACCAAAGATTGACTTATTTATTCCCAATTTAACCAGCTGACATTTTTCTTCAATAGTGATAGTAAAATATATACCAGTATTTGTATGCTGTGAAGTTGTAGATCTTCTCATCCCTGTAGCAAAGAGTGACTAGCCATTTTCAATGGCAACACAAATCCTTCTTAATCCTATCAACATTTATACACACACACACACACACACACACACACGGAGTAGTAGCCAAGTAAACATCTGGAAAAAGGAAAAACAACAAACAGAATTCCATGGCTCTGGAAAGTTTTCTATTTAGCCACCATTTTGCACTCCTGTTTAAAACTAATAGTAGTTTTTGTGTGATTGAGACTGGAATTTCATCTAACATATGCTCCATAAGTCATACATTGTCACTTTCAGCAGTTTTTCTCAGGTTTTATGATCCAAGACGTCCTTAATGCCATTTATTCTTCCTCCAGCAAATAAATAAAAGGAATGAGTGAAATTGTGTTTTATTTGTGTTGTATGTGACCATTTTCAAGGTCATTTTTGTAAAAGTTTTGGCAAATTCAAAGTACTTTATGTTCATGAATGCTGAATAATAATGATGACAACAATAATATTAAAACACTAATTATCCCACATATGGATTATACCAATGGTATCCATGAAATTTTGAATGTAACTTAAGCATAGACTGATACCCTTGTTTTCTTACAAGATTGATGACTTTGGGAAATTGTAAACCCTAGCTTCTGTTTTTTTGGCTTGAATGGAAAAATCATATGTACTATGTTAAATCATTTTAATAGTGAAATGGGTGAGTATACACCATTTGGAATTGTGGCTGCTACTTTGTAGGAATATAACTCAGTTCATCACCAGTATTTTTAAAACAAAGGCTACACTTTTAACTTTGCAAAGATTTGGTAAAATATTTGAAGTACTTCTTATGATATGATGGGCAATGTTTTTAAAGGATTTGACTTTTAGAAGGTGGTTGGTTTGTTTGATTGTATTACAACAGATGATCTAGGCAGCTGCTTAGAAGATAATATGAGGCACTATAGAAATCAATGTTGTATTGCTATGTATTGCTTCCATTGTTTTATTTTTTATTGGTTTTATTCTGTACTATTTTGTTTGATTATATTAAGCTTGATGGTATAGTCAGTTATTTTGAAGATAACAAGAGATATTACAAGGGGAAAGGAGGAAAGAAGGAAGGGAAAAGGAAAAAGGCATAGATTTATATGTGGGTGTACATAAGATGGTTATGCATAAGATGCACAGTTGATACTCATATGATTAGATCAATTTTACATGCCTATATCTGTCAATCTGAGCAACCCCTTTAAAGGTAACGATATACAATGTTACAACCACTGTCAAATTCCAATCACCTCATTTTGTAAACCTATAATGTTACAGTATTGGATTTGTTGTTGTTGTTTGTTGGTCCCTTTTGATTGTTGTGTCTATTTTCTTTGACCATTGTTTAATTTTTTATTTTGAACTATTTTGTTTGATTATATTAGGCCTGATGATATGGGCAGTTATTTTAAAGACAACAAGGGGTATTCTAAGGGGAAAGGAGGAAAGAAGGAATGGAAAAGGAAAAAGACATAAATTTATAAATAGGTATACATAAGATAGTTAAAATGACTATATTACTAAATGCATTAGCTATTGAAAAAGAACAGTTAATACTCATATGATTAGATCAGTTTTACATGTCTATATCTGTTAATCTGAACAACCCCTTTGAAGGTAATGATATGCAATATTACAACTACTGTCAAATTCCAATCATCTTATTACGCAAACCTATAATGTTACTGTACCAGATTTGTTGTTGTTGTTGTTTGTCTCTTTTGCTTTTTGTTTTTCTTTTCTGTGTCTATTTTCTCTTAAATAAAAAAAAATAAAAAAATAAAAAACAAATACATTTGTAATCTCCTGTTTAACTTAATTCCTTATTTTAAAAGCAGTGTTCTTTTTTTTAAAATAAGCTGCCTATGAATTACCGTTAACTCATATGCATAGGTTTAATATTTAATCATCCAAATCAAAGAAGTTATACAAAGAATTATTTAAAATGTAAGCCTGACTTATAGGATGTATATTTAAGAGATATATAAGACTTCTCTAACTGCAAAAGAATTGACATCTGTGATATAAGACTCTAAGGAAGTAAAATCTAATTTGCATGAGCATTTTGTCTCCAGCTACTTTGTGACCTATTATAGCTTTTCACAGCAGAAAACTTAAAAGTATAAAGGAAAATCATTTGAGTTTGCCAGGTGCATTCTTGCTGAATCAGCCTACTTGGGACGTTGCCAATTTCTGTTTTTCACCAAAGGAAAATATCCCCAAATAAAATGTTAGCAATGTTTAAAGAGAAATAACAGCCTGAACTTAAATTTGGAAATTGTGATGAAGACAGGTTTGGACACAATCATAAATGAATAGCATTAAGAAAAAAGATAAGTGAACCTTAAAAGCACCACACTGAAATTTCAGAAAATTTTGTAGCCTACTTTATTATGCATTTATTATACACTTAAAATAAAAACATTACATTAGTTGCAGAAGAAGTGTTCAGGAGAAACTACATACAGTGGGTAAAATTTATAGCTTTTTGTCAGATGATGGAATGTCATTATAACAGAATATCACAGACTTGGACATCAGTGAAGAGCAGTTTATTTCCCCATTTTCAGGTGCAGGAAAGCCAAGATAAAGAACTTAGCTGGTGAAAGGTTCACCTTCCGTTTCTAATGTGGTACCTTAACCAATGCTTTTTCCAGAAGATAGGAATGCTGTGTTCTGCAGAAGGCAAAAGGTGAAGGGAAGAGCTTCTTCCTGCATCAAGGCCTTATATAAGGGCACCTAGTCACATTCACAGGGGAAAAAGCACTCAATATCCAAGTCATTGCTCATGGTTTCATCTAGGCTAGGTAGTCAAGGTTGGGGAGTGTCCTATGAGATGAAAAAATTGATAAATTTGTTGAGTCTGTGGAACCATGGAAAGACCTCAGAAATCAAAGTAGTTACCTTCTTTTACCATTTGCTTATTGAATTTATTCATCTAGTAAATTGAATTAATGATAGTCATCCATGTAGTCATTCAGTAAGAAATGGCCAATAAAATTAAAATTTAAAATAACACAAAACTTCTCTCGGAGTTTAGGTGCTGTATCAGATACTTTTTCATGTAAAGCAATGTAACAATTTTTAGGTGAACAGATTGAGTACATTAAAGTCATACCTCAAATTATTGTGACCTGTGTTCAATAAATCACCTGTGTTCCATAAATCACATTTATAATCTTCAGAAATATTTTTAAAGAGAGCTAAGATTTTTCAGTAAACCAACGTGCGTTTAAATCCTCAATCTCACTTCACTTACATGACTTGCAAGTGCCTTAAATATTTTTAAGTTTCAAAATTCTAGTTCTAAAAATGGAAAATAATTGCACACTGTCTCTTTCTAATAAATGGTATCCCTTCTTGTTAATATTCTACTTATGCACAACTGACAGGCGTGTGTTAATTTGGTCGCATGTTGATGATGAAGGACTGTACCTGGCTATTTTATGGTCATTACACAATAACAGTGCTATTTATCAAAAATACCTTAGAAATGTGAAATCAATGATACAAAATTACTATGCACAATGATGAGTTGTATTCTTACTTGAAGCTTTTAGAGAATTTATTTTCTAGTTGAAAAGATGTAAATATATATGCTTAGATAACAACGTAGCACTTTTGTCACAAGGTGGGAAGGAAAAAAACATCAAAAAGAAGCAAATAATTTCACATCAAGTATATAGAATGTGTGCTACTGGAGTGAAGGAGTAGAAAGATACATGTGCAATAGACAAATTCAGAAAGGATTTGTGGAGAAGGTCAGTTGGGATCTATCCTGAAAGGTCAAAATATTTATAATAAACTAAAAAGTAGGGACCATAGAAAAGACTTGAGGAGATGATATGGAAGCAAATCATGGCTTTAGTACGACATTGGTGGTGTAGTAGAGGATATAGTTTGATTGCTAGTAAATTGAAGACAGTCTGTGAATGATAAGAGTCATTCTGCTTCTAAGTTTGGGCTCCCAGGGGCTTATAGGACGAGAAGAAACACTTCTCAAACAAGCTGCAAGGAATTAGAACTCGAATGTACCCTGCTTCTAAAATATTAAAATGTTGGTCAAGAGTTTTGGAAGATGTATATAAGTTCTTTCATATTTGGCAAATTTTCTAAACAAAAGGTTCATGTTCTCCTTTAGATATCACGTGACCTACTTTCCTTTTGGTTCATATTTAAGACTAGGAAACTGAACAAAATGTAGAGCCTCTAATACCTTTCTCAGGAGACAAATGACAGCAATTTACCAATCTAAAATTAGAGTTTTGAAAAGTATAACAAAGTGATTTTGAGATGAAATGTTTCTTTAAAAAAAACTTGGAAATGGCTATGCATTTGTGATGGTCATGCTTAGTAGTGCCAACTTGTATTTCCTGGGAGAAGCTAGGGATTCAAGACGTACACTTCTGTTTTTGTCTGGGTGGGCCATAGAGGGCTGATTTGGGTACAATGCATGTTTCCTGGTCCCTTCTGGCACTGTTCTCCCACACTGCTTCCTGACATCCATGAACTAAGCATCCTTGCCGTTGCCTCCTTCCATGATGATAGCTCTTCTTTTGAGTCAGTCAACCGTAGGTTGAATCTCCTGAAACCATGAGCCACATTAAACCTCCCTTCCTCTACATTGCAGGTGTTGGGTACTGTGCTCAAGTGAGAGAAAGCAGACTAGTATACAATTTAATTTATACTGTTTGCAAAAACTATTCACCAATTTCAATGTAAAATATTTATTAAGGTATCTATCTATTTTGTCAACCTGCTTGATATCATTTGTTTTTCTTCATCTGATGCTATGCATAAAAAGTACACAGGGTGAAATAGTCATTCTTGGCAGTTTTTAGTAAATGATAGGGAATATAAAAGATTATTTTCTGGGTTACTCCTAAAAGAACAACTCAGGAGTCAATTTACTAGTCTGACTCCATGAGAGAATAACAGCCTCCAAGCTGTGTGAAAATAGGGACCACTATGTTTTGGTGATTGCAGATTATCCAGTGTTAAGTATAATGTCTGGCAGACAACAAAGCTACAAACCGTGAAATAGATGGCACAAGAAAAATCAAACAAATCAGTTACTGATCTCTGGAAGTGTAGCGTCTCTCTTATATACATAACTAGATTCCCTTAGCACCATCGCTGATTATGAGACGCATTGGATTGAAAAGTTGCAAAGAGAAGGAATTGTGTTGAGTAAAACCACAAGACCTTCTAGTTACATTATTATACATATAAAGGAAGAAACTTATACTTTAAAAAGATTAAGTGATTATATAAACTCATAAGCTAACAACTGGTGTGTAATGGACAGGTGCCTCTCATACAAGAAAATCTCAAAATTCGGTCCTTACAAAGTCATTCTACACATCCTGTGACTTGAACTCAGTTTTCATTCTATCCAAGTTAGTCCTCTTTCATTAGTAGCTTCTGCCTCGCTAATGAGAATTCCTTCCCAATGAAAATTTAAATATGCATAACGTTGCTATAGCTTGAATATTGAGTGACGCTCCCCCCAAGTTTTGCGTGTTAAAGGTTTTATTGTGACACTACTGAGAGGCTGAGGAATAGTTAGGAGAAGGCCCTTTGAATGGTGCTTAAATCAAGGAAGATGTGCACCTTTCCTCGTTTTGTCTTTTGCTTTCTAGGCACGAGGTGAGTAATTTTGGACTACTATGTTTTCCTGCCATGATGTGCTGCCTTTCCACGGCCCCAAAGCCACAGACCAACCTGAACATGGACTGTATCCCTAGAACTGTGGACCAAAATAAATCTTTTCTTTTTATATAAGTTAATTATCTTAGGCATTTTATTACAGTGATGGACATACTGACGGAATGCAGTTTTGAACTGAAAATGTTATGGATTCAGGATTGCAAAATTTGATACTGAATTTATAAAATAAATAAACAATATTTTCATCTTTCAGCTTAAATTAGTATGTTTAATTGCTAGGAAAACATGTAGGACATGAACACAAACACACACATGCAATTGTATTTTACAGGCATCATCCAAGTTGTTTACAGGCTCAGGAAAATCAAGCAAAACGTGGCTCTGTAAAATGAATTCTGCACAGCATTTGAAGCCTGAGCATATTCAGTGACCTCATGCCTTTTGACACTGGAGAAAAACTATTATGTATTAAGATCTAGCATTTTAAAACAATGCTGCATAGGAAATTGGTATTCTAAAAATGATATATGCTATTCTATTATAGTGTCATCTTGTTGGAAGTGTCCGTGCATAATTTCCCCACATGCTTTAAAAGTGGTGTCCTAATTGATAGCCTTTTTAAAGTTAAATAAGCATCAAATGGAGACTCAAATGGTCTGTTATTACCATTTGGTTAATAACCTGGGTGTATTCTCTGTTCACAGAGCACAACTCTGTAAAAGCCCTGGCATTAATTGATTTTATTCAGATTGGCAAAAGAAATATTAAAATTATGATACAATTTCCTTTATCTTCTCTTATCAAAGTGGAGAAGGTATTTGCATCATGGCATTAACTCATTCAGAGAAGAGGAAGTTAAAATACTGTTACTTTGCAAAATGACCTTTCTACTGCAGTATTTGCTTGGCTTAGAACCATAATTTGGCTGTAGACATATTGTTCAAAATATATGGAGCTGGAAATGAGCAGGAAATCCAATTTTGGAGCATATTCAATAAAGCTTGGGCAACTTCCCTGTATGCCTTATTTTTTTTTTTATTTATTTATTTTTTTTTTTGCGGCACCGGGGATTGAACTCACAACCTTGCGCCTGCCAGAGCAGGCGCTTAAGGCACTGAGCCAAACTCCCGGCCCTGGTTTTTCGAGGCAGGGTCGCATTATGTAGCTCAGGCCGGCCTTGCGCTCGCGTTGTAGCCCAAGCCGGCCTCGAACTCACAACGCTCCGCCTACCTCAGCCTCCCGAGTGCTGGGATTAAAGGCGTGCGCCACCACGCCCGGCTCCTGTATGCCTTATTTTTATCTCCTACTATTTAAATCAAAATACTACCATTACTTTTTAAAGAAGACTTTTTAGTTTGCAAAATACAATACTGTGAATGTTAATCTATTTTCCCAAATATATCACATGACAAAAATCAAAGCAAATTAGCAAAACAGAAACTAAAAAATAAATACATAAACATTTCAACACTTGAAATTTTTAAAATACTTGTTAAAAATTTATTTCAATAGACAATTATTCTTTTAAATTGAGAGACTAACATGGAAAAACTAATGAAATTATGAAAATAAATAACATCTCTCATCTCAGTATCTCTTTTTTATGATAAGAATTTTTATTTTATTTTATTTTTTTAATTTTATTAATAAGAATGACAATGATCAGAGTAAAGCAAAGCAGAGAGAACCATATTGGGCCTCGAAGACAAGACAGAAGAGAATCCTCAATACTTGCTACGCTGCCTGCTATCACCTTCCAAAGAGATGCTCAGGTTGCTGCCCAGAGGCCTGCAAAATCTACGAAACAATACTCGCAAATAGTTGGTTGATGTTCCTTGGTTACTGTCAATTTAGCCAGACCTCTGAAACAGCAGGTTGCTGACGGGCGGGGGGCGGGGGGTAGTGTTTGTCCCTGATTCCAAGCCCACACACCGGTGCCACTCGGGCCCAGCGGGCTGGGCCCCACAAGGGGCCATTCTCGTTCTCCTCAGTCAGGCCCCTGGAAGGCAGTTCACTTGCGTCCTGGTCGGTGCTGTGCCACTCTGGCCCAGCGGGCTGGGCCATCTCGGGATCTCTTATAATATACATGTATTAAAGAATACGGATTATATGTATCAAATTGTTCCAAGAAATACAAAATTGACAATTAATAAAATAAGTGAACAACTAAATCGCTTTGATGTACTCTTCAATATATTATATTTAACCTGTGGCCCTGTAGTTGAGTATAGATGTGAGATTCAGTTCAAAATCATTTTTCAGAAATAGCAATGTACAAAGCACTGATATTATGAGTGAGTCATGATATTTTCATTCATCTTTTCAATAATTTTATGTTAAGAGACTACTATAAGCCATGCATTTTTTCTGGGTTCTAGAGCTTAATCAGCAAACGAATAGTGACACAAACTCACCCTGTTGCAACTTACATTCCAGGGAATGAGGACGAAGTTATCTGTGCTTAAAATTGCAATAAATCTTGGCAAAAGTGTGTAAAAATACAGCGGGCCTGAAAGAGTGTGGTTTTGGATATATACAGTATACTTGTGAATATAATCTTTCTGAGTACCTAGAACAACTATCTTTATGTTTCTATGGGTTTTATAAAAATAAGTATTTTTCACACTGAGATGTGAAAAATGAACATACTTAATGCAATGGTGATTGAATTTCAAGGAAATAATTTTAATTGACTTGTCCATAATATGTTCTTTTTGATAATTTGATAGAATTTGTGTAAAATTACTTCAATTCAACAATTATATGATATTATGGTTGCTTAAAAAATAAAAAAGTTATTGAATTAAGGTATTTACCAGAGAAAATATTAAAGTAAATTTTTTTCATGTAAATTTTCTTTATGTATTTATTAAAACAAATTAGAAAATCTTCAATAAGATATTGGCAAACAGAAAACAGCAGTTCATTAAGAAGATAATACATTATGACTAAGCAGGATTCATCCTAGGGATGCAGGGATGGTCCAACACACAAATCAGTAAATGTAACATACCATATTAACAGAACCAAAAACAAAAACCATATGATCATTACAAAAGATGCAGAAAAAGCATTCACCAAAGTCAAACACTCATTCATGATAAAAACCCTACAGAAAACTGGAATAGATCAATCCAATAAAAGCCACCTGTGACAAAACAGCCACCAACAGTATTAAATGGTCAAAAACAGAAAGCTTTCACTCTAAAATCAGGAGCAAAATAAGAATGTTCACTATCCCCGCTCTTATTCAGTATAATTCTGGAAATATTAGCCAGAACCACTAGACAAGAGAAAGAAATAAAAGGAATAAAGATAGCAAAGGAAAAAGGTAAATGATCATTATTTGCAGATGACATGATACTCTACATAGAAGACCCCAAAAACTCCACCACAAGACTTCTATCTAGATTTAATAACCAAATTCAATCACATAGTTGAATACAAAGTCAACACTCAAAAGTCAATAGCATTCCTATACACAAACAGCAAAATCACTGAGAGAAAAATTAGGAAACCCACATCTTTCATGATAACACTGAAAAAAATGAACTACTTTGGAATCAATCTAACAAAGGAAATAAAAGATCTTTATATTGAAAACAACAGTACTCTGACAAAGAATATGAAAGAGGGTATCAGAAAATGGGAAGTTGTCCCTTGCTCTTGGGTAGGAAAAACAACATAGTGAAAACTGCCATGCTCCCAAAATTGTTATGCACATTTAATGTAATGCTAATCAAAAACTATAGCGTACTTCACAGAACTAGAGAAAACGTACCTAAAATTCATTTGGAACTGGAATGGATCTACAATAGAAAAAACAATTTTGAACACAAAGACAAGGCAGGTACAATCCCTGACTTGAAATTATACTGCAAAGCTACTGTGATAAAATCAACATCGTATTGGCAAAAAATTAGACCATTAGTGGTACAGAGCAAGATAGAGACACAACTCCAAACACACTCAGCCAACTTATATTTGACAAAGGAGCCAAGTATGTTCACTGGAACAAAGATAGCCTCTTTCATAAATAGTTCTGGTAAAACTGGCTTTCACATGCCAAAGTCTAAAACTAGATGCATGTCTCTCACCACGCACTAAACTAAAATCTGAATGGACCAAAGATCTCAATATTAAAATAGAAACACTGAATCTGTTGGAAGATAATGTAGGTGGAACTCTTGAAGACATAGATGTAGCCAAAGACTTTATGAACAAAACCCCAATTGCATGGGAAATATTACAAAGAATTAACAACTGGGATCTCATCTTATTAAAAGCATGTTTTTCATGCTTTTGTGCAATTCATAGGAAACTCTAAAATTTATTACAAATAGTTACAATTCTAATAAAAATAAATGCTTTCAGATAAAATGGCATCAATATTGGAAATTAAAGAAAATTACATAAAATAGCAATATAAATAGTAACAGTATGATATAAAGTAGTAAATATATGCTAACAATATTGTTATAATATTAATGTATAACAAAAATTCAAAATGACAATATTAAAGAAAAAATTATTCCAAAACAAAAGCTGTTATCATCTTTAAGATTTATCTTTTAAGTATATTTTGGATATCAGAATAGTTAGATTAATATATGACAATATAAACAATTAAAATGCAAAATTCTTAACATTTCAACCATCTTAATATTTTCTCTCACTTATCACATGAGTTACACACCTAATTGTTGGGTCACCTGAGTTTCTCTTTTCTTTCTGCATAATGCTACATATGAGGATAATGTTTCACATTTTTCCACTATGAACTAGTATAAAAATTCAAATGTGCTTCACAAATTAACATTGTCATCAAGGATGGTGAAGACAGCTGACTTGAGTCACCACCTCCCTCTGTAGATAGACTTCTCTGCCACATAATAACTTAGTCACTTTGGATCACTCAGTTGCCATTTCTGTGACTAGATTTTTCCACATGTAATAGTTCCTATATTTATGAGGACTGAATGAGCTCCTAAACACAAAGAGAATGGAAAAGTATATGGGCAGAAAGTAAATTTTGTGTAAACATTAGTTGCTGTATTTTTCTCTCACATATATGTTTGACAACACACATATATTCACACAACAGTTTCCAAATATGATCTTCCACCTGGTTGCAGGGATATTAGTTACTTTGTAACTTGTTATGAGCATTAATCCTCCAACCTCACCACAGATTGATAGAGTCTGATATTCTGGGGGTGAGTCCCAGTAATCTGTGTTCTAACAAGATTTTAGGGTGATTCAAATTGAAGTTTGAGAATCACTGCATTAAGTGAAAGACGAAGACAAAGAAGAATCTTACATATCTCTTTCATAAACATAGACAGGATTTGCTACAGTTCATATGCAGATGCTCCCTTAAAGCATAGGTGGGACTTTGGGGAGGTGATTACTTCATGAAACTTGATATTTATCACCAGATTAGTCCACTGAAATGTTTGCAGCTGAATTTCATTTGGGAGGCAAAGCCTGGTTGGGAGAGGTGGATCACAGTGGGTCTGGCCTGGGTCTCTTTTCCTCCTTCATCCCCTGATCCAGCTCTGGGCTTCCTATATGCTGTGCCTTGAACTGTGTTTCCTCTGTGATGTCTCTCTGGCAGGCTGCTCTTCCTTACAGCCAGTCAACCGTGGACTGAAACCTCTACAAACTGTGAACCAAAATAAACCTTCTTTCCTTTAAATTGTGGATGCCAGGTACTGAGATCTGTCTTAGTTACTTTCTTGCCACTGAGTCAGGGCTCCTTAGATTTCTTAGAAGAATGAAAGAAATGACAGAAGCAGAGAACAAGAGAAAGAGAGATAAGAAGTCAAAGAAATTGAGGAAGGAAAAGGAAGAAAAGAAATGAAAAAAGACAGTTTTCCTCTCCTGTTGGATTCAGGTGATGGGGTGACTTGTTTCAGGGCCTCTGAAGCTAGGGATTGGGCCTGGAACTCGAAGGCGGTGGCACTGGGCAGTCTGTCAGCCCACTGGGGGCCAGAGATCAGGCCGTCATCACCTATTTTCAGACCATGGCCCAAGAGCCAAAGCCAGCACCTTAGATTCCCTGTTACCGCTTTCTCTCTTCCCCTGTCCGGGTCTATGAAAACTTTTTAGCAACATGGATTAACTTTCCGTAGACTTAATTAAACAACATCAGAAAACTCACCATATATTTGTGTATAATATAAATACACCAATGAAGTATAACATTAAAGAATTTTGTGTTATTCTTTGTATTTAAGCACAATCATGCAGCTGGGCGAGGTGGCTCATGCCTTTAATCCCAGCTCTCAGGAGGCTGGGGTAGGAGAATCGTTGAGTTCGAGGCCGGCTTGGGCTACAACACAAGCGCTACCTAAGCCACATAGTGCAACCCTGCCTCAAAAAACCAGGGCTGGGAGTTTGGATCAGTGGCTTAAGCACCTGTCTGGCAGGCACAAGGCTGTGAGTTCGATCCCCAGTGCCACAAAAATAAATAAATAAATAAATAAACACAATTATGAAACACTCAATGACAGCAATACCTTCTAAGAAATGCTTCACTAAGAGATACTGTTGTGTGACCATTATAGACAGCACTTATACAAACTGAATGACTGCCACGTAATAAGATGGCAAGATCTCATGAGCTCACTACCATGCATGCCATTCAACACTGACATAATTGTATCTGCCTTACATAAGTGTGATATAAATAAACCAAATTAGAGTGAAAAACCCAGAAAGAACCATCAAGCACCATACATATTAGTGAATGTGGCAGCAGGTGCAACTAATGATCTGTAAATTATTTTTCTCAGCTTTTTATTTATTCTTAAATAATAAATATAAAATTAGCAATAATTACTACATTAATGACTTCTTAAAGATATTTTTTCTTGTAATAAGTGATGCTCAATCTTTTAAAGGCCAGTGATTTAGTATGACATTCATGGCATAACATTTACATTTCTATGAAATTAAATTGCATTGTTCAATTTTAATTAGAATTTAAACAATATTATTGTAGCACTCAATTTGAGAAGATCACTTTTTGGCAAGCAAAGTATGCTGACTGTAATAGAAATTGGTTTTTCTATCTGGAGATGAACTTTATAAATTCATGTTAAATTCTCTTTGAAATATACAAAAAATGTGGAAATATTGTTATATTTCAGTGATTTTGACCTAGTTTCATCTTTCTATATACTTTCAAGTGGGCAAATTAATTTTCAGTAGTTCCTCATAGTTTACACATTATATATCTGATCAAACTCAAAATATCACCTTATATTGCAATGCCCTTATACATATATTAAGCGCCTTCAATTTTAATTACATAAATCAACATTTAAATACATTAAATCAACATTTCCAATATACCTCTGTTATACTTTTAGCATTGATAAAGTTCATTATGGCATAATTGATGCCATTTGGCTAGAAAACTTTACTCAACTTCAAAGGTTTGGTCTCAAGAGGAAAAGAGAAAGATATAGAATAAAATTTTAACGATAATTCTTGTGTACCAAGAAACATTTCCTATTTCCTACAGTATATCTTTTTACATGATCAATGAAACAACCATACACATTTTTTTTTTTTTTTTTTTTTTTTTTTTTTTTGCGGCACTGGGGATTGAACTCACAACCTTGCACCTGTCAGACAGGTGCTTAAGTCACTGAGCCAAACTCCCGGCCCTGGTTTTTTGAGGCAGGGTCGCACTGTGTAGCTCAGGCCGGCCTTATGCTCGAGTTGTAGCCCAAGCTGGCCTCTAACTCACAACACTCTTCCTACCTCAGCCTCCCGAGTGCTGGGATTAAAGGCGTGTGCCACCACGCCCGGCTTCATATACATTTTGATGTTTGCGTTTTCCATGAAAAATCTAATTCAAATTATTTTAAAATGGTTTAGTATGATGAAATCCAGCAATATATCAAAGCTACATAATTAACCTAAATTTTAGGCCAATGAAACCTCTGGGGCTCAACTTTTAGCCTTCTGCTTACTCAAAAAACCTGGAAAAATGTGATATGTGCTATAGATTGTTCTAGGTCTAATATTAGAAGAAAAGTGTTTTAAGTCTAATTAAGTTGCTTCAAGAGAACAACACCTTTAAAATTATCTTATGGTGTTTAAACTCATGGAAATAAAATCAAAACATCATCGCTATTAGGCAATCATTTATGAGTTTATCTAATTACTAACTCAAAATGCAGTATGGAACCTTGGGTTAAATAGTGTCAGACTGGATTTTAAAATTGCATGTTGATTAGAATATCTTTAATAAGTGTACATTTTTAGGAAATTAAAAAAGAATTTTTAGAGTCCATTTTGAATAAGTAGTCTCACTAGTTACACCGTATTGGAAAGGTAAAACATAAATGCACATTCGTCTATTCACTTGTTGTCTATATTTTTTCTTCCATTTAATATTTTTCCTGTTTAATCCTTACAGTAAAGTAGTCTTCCACTAATAGACTCAGATCTGTGTGATTCATTCCATGATTTTCTCAGTTATTCTGATATGTAGCTACAAGAATTGTTGTAATAATTAACTTTGACAATATACAACAAAATGCTTGGCCTTGTTTTACTGAATAAAGATGTGAATGTGTACTAAACTTCTCTTGCTGTGTAATAGATTATGCAAATTTAACAGCTTCAAGTAACTTTTAGATTTTCCCTCAGAGTTGTAGAGCAAAATGCATACCATGCCTCCATTCTCTGCTCAGGTTAGCAAAAGACTAGAACCAAGGTACAAACCAGGCAGAATTTGGAGATGGGATATCAGATTTGTTGTTGGAAGAATTCAGTTCCTCTGCTTTTAGGACTAAAGTTCAGGGTTGCTTTATACTTGGACTTCTGCATACTGAAGTTAGTAGGGGTGGATTGGACAATTCTCAAGCATCCAATCTCTGAAATCTTCTTTGACCAACAGAAGAAAATTTGGCTTTTAGGACACTCACATGATTAGTTCAGAGACACCTGGAAAATCTCTCCTTTCATTACTTCAACATCAGTGATTTGTAACTTAATTACATCAACAACGAAGGAGATAGAAATCACAGAGGCCAAATTAATATTTTGCCCAACCCAGCCAGTTCTCAAATTACAAAGGATATATTTTGCTCTATTGTTAATCCATCTGAGGGACAAAACTAATTATTTCAAGAATTCGAAGGAATAACAAGAAATTATGCCTTATAATACACTAACTACTAACAGCTGATTTATCAAGAATAGTGAACTTGTTGGCACAATTATAAGCTGACATTTTTTATACTCGACTAATATCACTGACAGATTTCATGAGACTAATACATATGGAAAAGTATGCAGAGGGATATAGAATAGTTACATGAATTTTTCTGCATTTCTTGCTTTTCTGACATTAAAACAGGAAGAAGGCGTGGTTAGCACAAGTTGAGAAGTTAATATCCATCACCATCATCATTTCTGTATGCACTTTCTGTCATCTCTCCCTTCCTAGTTCCTACTTCCTCAGCTTCCTGACTGTGATGAACAGCTTTCTTCCACTAAATCCTTTTACCATGGGCTTCCTGTCTCAGAAATGGCCAGTTATGGACTGAATCCTCTGAAAACTATCAGATGATCCTCTCTTCCTTTAACTTATTTGTGTCCGGGATTTTTCCCCAGCAATGAGAAAGTGACTATGATATTAATTAATCATGGGCTGTACTTTACCATATGATGGAGTGTGTATTATTTGAGTTCTAGTATTTAAAAGGAAAAGTCAGTGCATATGTAATCTTTCTTGACTCCAGAAGGGGACCTGACAGGTAAAGCCCTTTCAAATCATTCTTGTCTTTCGTTTAGCCTACAGACAGCTAGTAGAAAAAAAGAATATGCATCTGACATCATAAATTACAGTTTTATGCTGATTTATTATGCTTCATTTGACTTAAGGAACCCACAGCTCTCCTGCCTTATACACTATTTCCTCAATCAGCAGGGCTAACTGTGCTGCCTCCTGGGTACCATGACACTTACAAAACATAAAGTGAGTAACGCAGCATAGGTGCTGCCTGAAGGGAACTTATAACCTTCTGTAGAGATGAACATGAAGATAAGAAATTAAAGTTTGATGTAGGAAACTGAATAACTGAAGGGCAAAATGAAGGAAAATCTTCACAGCGCAGTACAGTTCATCTGAGAACAAGGTAAAAGAGGAAATAACTATATAAGTATTAGACTAAACACATTTAGAAAATGAAGGCAAAAAATGTAAATACGTTTCACAGGCATGTGTCTGGGCACAGAGCAAAGCACAGAACATAAGTAGATCTGAAAGCTATCAATAAGAAAAAATAAGGCAACCCTCAGAGAGGGGAAGCTTTGATAAAGAAACAATGGCCAGGCAAAGCATAAAGAACCTGGGAAAGCAGCTGGGTTTATGGTGACAGGTGTGATTTGGCAAGGTAAAGTGTCATGGCGTATGACACTGAAGAGAAAGACGAAGGCTGCATTATTAAAGGCTGTTGAGTCTCCCTTTAAAGGTGAGTCATTTCCAAACTAGGCTTTGAAATAATTCGCTTAGAGAACAATTAAAAGTTTTAGATTCTGAACTCCACTGCAAACTGGGAGTTTATATATTTCTAAAGTTTCCTAGTTTCATTCCTTGATGCAATCAGTTCACAAAACAAGATCTGAGGAACATCATTAATGCTGGTAATGCTCTATCAGTCTTCAGATCCTTCTCCTGCCCTGCTCTGCTCTGCTTGGTTGCTGCGATGCTGACTTTTAAGGACCACACCACCTGCCACCCCTTGTACTCTGAACAGTACTCAGGTGTGACCCAGAGGAGAGATCAGTAGGATATCAGAGGTGGAAGGCAGCAAGTGTGAGGTATGGATCCCCCTTCTCTTCTCTTGCTTAGTCTTTATTTTGGCAATGGCAGAATGTGTTACAGCTTCTTTAGGTAAGTCATGCACCAAAGCTCCACCTAGCCATAACAGTTCATCCTCTTCACCTTTCAAATACGTGACTGGTGCTAGGCCCTTAACACCACTCCCACTTTTTTTTGATTCCCCCAATCAACAATACATTCACTTAGTTAAGTTCAAACAAACTTTGGTGGGAGCTTTCTGGTTTTTTTGTGGGATTCAGGAAGATACACTGGTGATTTATAAGGACAGGGTTAGCTTTCACAGTCAGATCTATGGATGGAGATACCAGAAATAGCAGCAGAAAAATGCTCTCTGTAAAAGTGGGAGGAACTTTAAACAGGGACACCATGTACAAAAGAGTCACAGGGCTCCAGGTAAAGATGTAGTCGAGTTTTGGGTATTAGATCCAAAAGATAGGCTCTGAAATCCCCTAAACTATTTCTATTAAATTAAGAGAGCAAGAAAAATACTGGAGGAGATGTCTGTGTGAAAGATAACTCACCCATTTCTCAAGTGCCTGTGCATGCAGATGTATAACTATCCATGTAGACACACAGAGATATAAACAGTAGAGCAAGTTGTGTTTGGAGAATGCTCACATATATAATGAGTTGATCATTAGAAATGACTCTGAATCTTTGACTATTGCTAACATCCAGATATAAATACATGAACTTGAGCAGAAGGAAGAGTATTTGGGGATGAGATATAGTCCATCCCATAAATTATACAGCTTCTGCCATCATGACACAAGTGTGGTTCCAGAATGATGGGAAAGTACAAAGTTTGTTTTTATTTCCAGAAAAAGATCACAATTTGCGGATTTTGTCACTATCAACAGTCTAAGCACTGAAGCTGAACAGTATAATTGGAGATGACTAGTCTCATATGCGTCCCCAAATAGTTTTAAATGAAAAATGAGGCCAGATGTTTTCAAAGTCTTTTCAAAGCTTCCAAAATTATTAACAGCAAACTTGAGATGTGCCAGGTAATTGAGTAAATGCTAGAAATATGGAAAAACAATACAGCTGACACTACACTGTTTCTCAGTAAAGGCCTGTCCGTGCTATGACAGATGCCAGTAAATTTTTTAGGTTTAATATATTTGATTTTTAGGTTTAGATTTTCAATATCTAACATTCTCCTGTAAGTTTGCTTTTATGTGTTTTTTGTGAAAAAATAAAAATAGCACATTGTTTTCCTTTTCTTGTTTGTATAGTACCTTACATCATCAAAAACAGTTCAAAATATTTCTTCTGATTCTTTTGTTTTTAGAAAAGATAACAAATTCTTACATAAAGCGATGTTTTAAGGGAATCTTGATGCTATAAGAATGCTTGTTGGAATTGCTCAAGTGTCATTACATAGCACACAAACTCTTTGCTTTGGTTACACGGAGATAATTGACTCATTTTTTAAACTTTTCTTCAAGTGTGGATAATATAGCAACTAACAACCTACAAAATGTCTCTCTCTTTCTAATGCATTTACAGAGTAGTTGGTCAGGCAGCTAAACCTGTATGTAGAGCCAAAATATCCATTTCTGTACGCCCAGTATGATCCATAGAATATCTCATTTATGATCATTCATCTGTGCTATGTGGAACAAGAGTGATATGCATTCAGCAGAAACCATGCTTGGAATCTCAGCCTTTCCCTGAACTGGTGATATACACGGTGCTGCTCTGCGACAGTGAGTCACAGCCCCAGGAAGTCATGTGATCACGAAACGGCCCACACTGTTCAGTCCATCATGGTGTTGTGGAACTATGGTGTTTGGTAAGTTAGGTGTATTTCATGCATTTTTGACTTGAGCCATTTTCAATTCAAGATGACTCATTGGAGCACGAACTCATCATAATTTCAGGAACATCTGTATTTCTCACCAGGCGATGTTTCTCTACATTAGCATGAAAATCAAAGAGCCGGTGACTCGAGCTTGCCGCTTAGGTATGTGATAGTCTGTCCAAGATTTTGCTGTAGAATGGCTTTATTATATGTAAATTGTATTGGCCACAGATCCTTGGTAGAGAGTGTAACATGCATATTATTCCAAATTCCAACATTTTTATGGTGTGGTCTAAATTGAACATAAAACTTTCAGGAAATTTAAAATAACACATATGAAGTGTAAGGGGCATGGCAGTTGTCAAGGGTTGGTCTTCGGCAAAGACAGAGCAAGAATGATTTTTTTCAACTGGCGGTTGAGCAACACTGAGTTTTGAAAAAGGAGAATAACGAAGGAAGTTTTCTCAGGTGCTCGTCTTCTCGTTATGAAACTATGGTCACCGATCGTATGGGTGGTTTAGGGGAGACCGTGGGGTGAGTTTCACATCTGTGTAGTAATTAGTAACTGATTTTAAAAGCAAGACCAGTGAGTTAATTGTACACTTGGCTTACTTCGTAGATTTTACATCTGTATGGTTCATTAATGGTTGCTAAGTTAAAACAACAGTTTCCTAATTCGCTGGATATGTATAAGTTTTCTTTCTTATTTTCTAGTCTGAGGATTAATTTAACATGACGGATATTGTTGTCAAAATATCTTATTATGGAAAACTCATTTTACGTGGCTTGATACTGGTTTTATTACGTTACGCATATGAAAGGTTTTATGTTTATCTGGAGATCACTAAGGAGTATAAGGCCTGAGTTAGAGTGCTGCAGAATATGTTTAAGGAAATGAACAGTTGTGCATACAATGGCAGTCATTTTTAAAGCTAGAATGATGTGTGGCATCTGTTGCCATTGACTTTACTTCCGTGGATCTTCTAACTAAACACAGTGCACATGAGGAAATGATTGTAAGTGTGGAATAGACCATTAGTGAAATGTGAAGCTCAAATCATGGATTATAGAAAATCTCAAAAATGTTAATCGGAATTATTAAAATTTACCCTTGAGGTAATACTGAAAGTGAAGTCACATTAGTTTTATCTGGCAAATCATTTATTTTACAATAATGCTTATCTTTGAAATAAGAAAATCTAAAACATAAGTAATTATGGAATGACATGGTGGATTTTTTAAAATAAATTTAAATATATTGGTATCAACACACTTTTAATCCACCCTCTAGTTTCATACAATCTGCTATTTTCATTCTTATACTGTGTAAAAGCATCAGGTTTCCAAGTTATCTGTTCAGGCACCACTGTTTTTTTTTTTTTTTCCTCTTGACTGACACATTCAATAAATGTCATTTTCAGCTATTGACTTTTTATTACAACATAAAATAAAGCCCTTGAAATGAATACTGATAATG
>RJWM01018550.1:0-40815 GCA_004363535.1 Dasyprocta punctata
GGATCTTGATTATTATATGTCTGGGTGTAGGTATATTTTGGTTATGTTTAGCTGGAGTTCTATATGCTTCACTTATCTGAAAGTCACTTCCTGTTCCCATGTTTGGAAAGTTTTCTGAAATTATTTCTGTAAATAGGCTTTTAATTTGATTTGTATTGACCCCTGCTTTTTCACTCACATCTTTAATTCTTAAGTTATACTTCTTTGGGTTGTCTTGCAGCCATTGTATTGTTACTTCCAGGTTTCTTGTTATTTTTAAGAGATCTTTCCTTTCTCTATCATAAGCTATAAACTTGTGTTCAAGGTTTGAAAGCCTATGTTTAGTTTCCTTCAGGTTGTTTTGCCAACTTTCCTTGGATTTTTTGAATTCCTGGTAGTCTCTTTGAATCTGTTTCATGTATTCTAAGTCTTTTTTGTATTGTTCATCCCCAGTTTCCCTTGTTTTCCTATGCTCCGTTTTTTCATCTATGTCTCCTTTAGGGTTGCCTAGCAGTTCTTTTATTATGTTTTTCATTTCTTCCGTTAGTTGAGTAATTATTTCTGTTCTGATTTCTTTTATAGCCTCTTGAAGTTGTTTCTTTACTTCAGTTGCCATCACCTCACAAACTTCAGTTGTGGGACTCCCGATCTCCTCTGCGTTTGCATCTCCTGGATTTGCTCTGTTTGAACTGGAGGCCAGAGACTGCCCTCTGCTTCTTTGTCTTGGCATTTTTCTTCGTTCCCCTGGTCGAGTTGGTACTGGGAACCCAGGCGCTCCCTGCTTTGGCCAAAACCTCTCCATAGTGAGACAGGTGCTTCCAGCCGGCACCGACTATGGATATCTGATGGTTGCCACTAGGGGCGCTGTTACAGTGCTATCCTCTGCCTTTCCCCAGCCTGCCTTGCCTCCGTGATGGTTGGTGTGGTGCGCACAGGGGTGGGTAGCCACCTACAAACCTGGGCCGGTGGATCCGTCACCCGCGGACTCTCCACAAAACACCTGGAGCGCGCGCATAGCCGCCCTCTCCAGACCAAGCCTGTCACCCTCAGGGACCCTCCGAGGTGGCCCCCAGTATGCTCGCAGGGACAGGGCTCAGTCTGAGCAACCTCTGCGGGTCCGCGCCTAGCCAGGAGTCCCCAGCCCAACTCCAAAATACCTCCCCGCCAATCTCCCCCTCATGCGGGAGGGTGAAGATGTCCATTCACAGTTCTCCAGGTCGGCTCCCGCTGTCCTCTGCCGCTCTCCTCCGATGCAGTCTTTCTAGGGTGAGGACTCCACAAGTTCACTGCCGCCTCGGGCGCGCCTCTCAAACCCTGCCATGCGTTCCCAGATTCTAGGAATTCCTTTCATAGAGCAGGTCCTGCTCCAGGCAGAGGCGCCGCCAGCCACTGCGCTCCTTGTCTAAATGCCTCTTTTCACTCTTTCTGTGGGCTTCAGTTCTCACTTTAGATTTTTCCTGGGTCCAGAGGACCTCCCTCCCTCCTTCTTGTCTTCTTCTTGTTGCCATATTCCAGCATCTGGACGGTATCTTTCAGGGAGGTCATTAACCCTGTTGTTCACTGTTCCGCCATCTTTTTTTTTTTTTTTTTTTTTTTTTTGCGGCACTGGGGATTGAACTCACAACCTCGCGCCTGCCAGGGCAGGCGCTTAAGGCACTGAGCCAAACTCCCGGCCCTGGTTTTTTGAGGCAGGGTCGCACTATGTAGCTCAGGCCGGCCTTGCACTCACGTTGTAGCCCAAGCCGGCCTCGAACTCACAACGCTCCGCCTACCTCAGCCTCCCGAGTGCTGGGATTAAAGGCATGCACCACCACGCCCGGCTATGTTCCGCCATCTTTACCCAGCCCGCTTTTGGGCCCAAGGCTCACATTCTTAAAACAGATTGCTGGGCAGTGTGGGCTACATGGTGAACTCAAGGTCAACCTGGATTTTTTTGTGACTCTGTCACAAAAAAATGAAAGAGAAAGAAATTGTTAGCCAGGCACAGTGGCATATGCCTGTAATTCCAGCTACTTGGGAAGCTGAGGCAAAAGGATTGCAAGTTCGAAGCCAATCTGAACTACTTAGTGAAACCTGCCTCAAAAAATAAATAAGAAGGACTGGGGTTATAACTTGGTGATAGTGTGCTTGCCCAGCATGCACAAAACCCTGGGTTCAGTCCCCAGTACTTGGAGGAAAAAATTGAAAGGCAGTATTTGTTTTGTTTTCAAAACCTGGCAATCCCAGCACTTGGGAGGCTGAAGCAGGAGGATCCATGTGAGTTCAAAGCCAGCCTGGACTTTATGACCAGACTCTGTCTCAGAAAAACCCAAATAAAATACAATGAAAACCTTTCATTGAATGAAGCAGAAAGCTTGTGTACCACTTTCTTAGAGCAGAAGGATGAGAAGTGTGAGATCTTGTCTGTGTGAAGCCCAGCCTAAGCTTCAGACACTTTTCTATGCAAACTTAGACATAGGACAGTAGAGCAGGGTGAGTTCCGGGCTTCAACCATGAGATTCCGGGGTCCCTCCAGGGAAATACCTTCCTTGGCAAGCATTCTGAGCCTAGTAGCCTTTTCAACTAATTCATTGTTAAAAACTGTCTCTTTTATTCCAGCTAAAGAAGAAGAGAAACAGAAGTTACTTAAATGGAGTTCAGATTTAAAACAAGAGCGAGAACAATTAGAGCAGAAGGTGAAACAGCTCAGCAATTCTATAAGTGTAAGTCCCCGCCCTGCCTTGGGTGGTAGACTGCAGACCTGGTGCGTCCTGAGGACGCAGCAGCTCCGAGGCCCCAGGGTGGCAAGGGTGGGTGATGCAGTCACCTTACAGGGAGGGTCCCGCTCCCCTGGCACCTTACCCAAGCTCTGCAACATTGTTCGGCTTTAAGCTGAGAGGATTTTCTGTCTTGAGCCTGTGCGGATCAAGTAGCAGCCATAGCAGTGCAGTCAGTCACCGCTCTGTGCATTCCTGACTGTGTCTGGAAAGAGTATGGAGCCTTGCCTGACCCTGGGTGACACAGACCAGTCCCCAGTGTGACTGCTTCTGGTCCCCTGAACTAGGAGGTCCAGCTGCGCCTCAGACCTTCCCGTGCCCTCTTCTTGCACAGTGTGCTGACAGCATTTCCCAGTTGTGCTGAGCGGTGTGACGATGACGGAGGGTCCCGGGGAAGGTATCAGAAGTGCATGCTGCCTGGTCCACGCTGGCCAGGCGGCCCACCGGGCCCTTCAGACAGGAGCAGGTCCCATTGCCCAGTGTAGTCAGGTGTCCTCAGCTCTCAAGACCGCAGGTGGTGCTCGGGACTCAGGGGCAGTAGAGCTGTCCCACTCACCTGCTTTCCTCTCACACAGCCACCTGTGGCTGCAGATTTAACACCTCTCTCCCGGCCTGCAGCAGGCACCAGCAGTTGTGGGGCTGAGGGCAGGAGGGCTTCTGTGGCCACAGTCCTTTGGCCTTGAACTGACCAGGCTCGCTGAACCCCACAGGCCCTCCCCAGGCCTTGTTGCTAAGCTCTTAGGGACCCAGTGATGCTCCTAAGGTGCTCAGCTGGAACTACTAGCTGGTTTTCTCCCTAGAGCTCAGTGTGGTCCTCAGGGCGACCCTGCGTGTGGCATAGCCGTGCCTGCTCCAGCCAGTGTCAGGGCCACTGGGGGAAATTCCTGAGTGACTTTCATTTTGTAGTTCCATGGCGGTTATGCAAGTTTGGTGTGAAGTGCTAATGTCAAGTGGAATTGGGCTTTAGGCCATTTGCTTGTCCCCTCTCTTGCTCTTCGGGGCCTCCCTTTCCTCAGGAAGTAGCTGCCACTCCAAGTGGAACCAAGCAAGTTCTGGTGGCTGCACACTGGCCCAACAGGGTTCTTCCATGGGGCAGAGGCTGCTCCCCTGGGGGGCTGCCAGGCCTTCGGAAAAGCAGGCTGCTCAGGGCTCGTCTTCTCATTTGCTGCAGAAATGCATGGAAATGAAGAACACCATCCTGGCCCGGCAGAAGGAGATGCACAGCTCCTTGGAGAAGGTAAAACAACTGATCCGCCTCATCCACGGCATCGACCTCTCCAAACCTGTAGACTCAGAGGCCACTGTGGGGGCCATCTCCAACGGCCCGGACTGCATCCCCCCTGCCAGCGCCCCCGCCTCCACACCCGCCCCCTCCCCATCCTCCCAGAGCTGCACAGCGAACTGTAACCCGGGGGAAGAGACTAAATAACAGAGCCCTCGAGGAGAAGCCACGGGATCCCGGCGGCAAGGAGCGCGCAACACTGAAGACTCTAGAAAAGCAAAGCCGGATCGCTTCTGGAAAGTACAGAATTCTTTTGGTTCTTTGGTTCCAGAGAGAGAGAAGATGCTTGTGCCAGGTGGCACCCGAGTTTGCCAATTGATCCTTCTTATTCTGTGTGTACATGCAAAGATTGGACCATGTTACATGAAATAGTGCCAGCTGGAGGTTCTTTGCCAGCACCATGCCAAGTGAAATAATATATTTACTCTCTCTATTATACACCAGTGTGTGCCTGCAGCAGCCTCCACAGCCACGATGGGTTTGTTTTTGTTTTGTTTGGTGGGAGCAGGGACGGGCGGAGGGAGGAGAGCAGGTTTCAGATCCTTATTTGCCAGCTGTCTGTCTAGGTAGAGAAGACAAGTCCAAAGAGTGTGTGGGCTTTCCTGTTTCTAAACTTTCACTACTATCAAACCAAAAAAAGAGAAAAAAAGGAAATCGAGATTTAACCAACCCCAGTGCCCAGAAGAGGGACAGGGAGGGTCAGGGAGGGGTGTGGGTGGGAACTAGATCCGTAAGCAGTATTCATATTGTCGGGAGGGCCGCCAGGGCATGGAGGGGACACCAGGAAGGCCACTAGCTTCTCCCAGCCCTGCTCCTGCCCAGGTGCCTGCCGCCCTCCCAGGCCTCCGCCGCCCCTCCCCCTGCTCCGTGACCGCGCACCCCTGTCCGAGAGCCCCTCAATCCCTGAGACCAAGGCGAGTGGGGGGGCCTTTCTGGCCTTGCCGAGGCAGGGGAGAAGAATGTGTGTGTGGTCCAGGAAGGAAAAAAGGTGAATTGGTGATTTTACTTGAAAACGAGCTCCATCCCTTTTCTATATTTATAAGAAGAGAAGACCCTGAGCGAAGCAGCACGCGACCCAGGTGTGTGTGAATTGAATGGAGATGTTTCTTTCTTCTCTTTTTTTTTTTTTTATTTTTGTTTTAATTTTTTTCTTTAAAGAAACTTTTATTTTGTTGTTATTTTTACTTTTTTGGTAACAAAAACTAAACTAAGGAATAGCAAAGCTGTTTTTCAGGCTGACAGTCCAGTTAAGGGTAGTCGAGGCCGTGCATGGTAGAGTAGGAGTCAGTGTCAGTGAGGTCAGTGAGTCTTTGTGAGTCCTGTGTCATCGTTTGGGCACTGTTTTTTTATGCAAGGGCAAAAATCTTTGTATCTGGGGGAAAAGCAAAACAAACTTTTTTTTTTAATTAAAAAGGAAAATAAAAGATACTGAGGTCTTCCTAGTGTTACTTAAATTAAGATCAAGGTAAGAAACATTGTAAAAAAAAATTACAAAAGTGCTATTTGTTTCCTAAAAACAGTGATTTCTATTAAAAAGGTGTCAGAACTGGAGAAAATGCCGTGTAGTTATAATTTTTTAGCACAGAACCTGCTGATCATGATGACATTTTGCTGTGTTTGTGTCTCTGAACCAGAGGGCCAGTCCCCAGGCAGGGCCACGGGCTCCCCGCCCTCCCCCTCCCCTCGCAGACCGCCCTCTCTTCCCGGTGCAGGGATCTCGGCTCCTGTTTTTGAGTCCAAATGGAGTGTGCGTGGTATCAGGGCCCTCCCCACGGTCTCCTCAGTGTCTGCTAGAGCAAAGGCTGGTGCCTCAATAAGATCCTTCCTTTGGTGCTGCTCTCTGTCTTTCAGCCACCAGCATTCCGAGTGCCTGGGGCGCCTCTGAGAGGAAGGCCAGCCAGGTTCCTTGCTGCCCCTCGGAGGTGTGGTACGGGCTGGCTGCATCAGCCCTCGGTGCTTTGAGAGAACAGAGGAGGGAGGCACTTGAGGGACATTTGTGTCAAAGACAGCTGGGTGGCCTTGGGTCTGTCTTGCTTTAGAGAGTCAGAGGCTCCACAGTGTTCTCTGCCTTCTGGCTCCAGGTGTCACCCACCCACAGCTTCCTGGGCAACCTTGGGCTAGAATCGCTGTGCTTGCCTTGGCCTGGCCCATTGTGGCCTCTTCTTCTTGGGAGAACCAGGTTCTGAAAGGCCCAGATCACCTCTCGGTCATACCGTGTGGGAGGTAAATCCTGCCGGACACGTGTTCTTGCTGCAGCTCTTTGTCCACTGCGTGTCCCTGGCTGAAGGGACAGAAGCAGGAGCTCTGCCTGTGGCCGGGCTGCTGCGTCTCTTCCCATTCCACCCCAGGCCTGTGATGGCCAGAGTCTAGGTGTGGCAGAAAAGGCCGCTTAGTTTCTCTCTCCCCCAGTCAGGCCCAGAGAGACATGGATTCTCAGACAAGAGCCACAGAGAAGAGATGCTTCCTAGAGTAATCGCGCTCATCCTTGCCAGATGTGGAAAGGTGGATTTGGGTTTGGCTGCACAGGCCTCAGAGCCAGGTCCTGGCTGTCAGGTTGGTTGAGGGGAACAGAGGAACCCCCTCTTCTCATTCAGAAACCGAGGTGCTATGTCTAGTCAGGGAGCCTTGGAGGTGCCTGGACTAGTTGGGACAATCGTTGGCGGCAGATCAGAGGCCAGTGGAGGCTGAACGCCTGTCTCAGAGCTCTGCTCTCCGCAGACGTGTCTGGGCCCATGAGCTGGGGCTTGCCACACAATACCATCCTTTCTGGAAAGGAGCCTCTACCCCGAGTAGGGGTGCAGGCTAGGGGACCAGGCCAGAAAGTGACTGGTTTGCCTGCTTCTTTGAGCACTGTCCACTACCTTCTGACCTTGCCTAAAATTAAGGAACATTATTCCTAAAGCTCAGATCTGAGCTATTATGGAGTACAAGTTGCAGCCCTGTCTCAAGCCTCCATCCTGGGCCCAGGTTCCAAGACACCACCATACTGTCTAGCAAGCTTCCCCCGCCCCTGTTGTGTAATCTCCTCTCAGCTGTCCCTCCAGACCCATGGGTGCCTGTGACCCCCTGGGACACATGCCTACTGCACCGCCCCACCTGTGCTGCCTCCTCCTCTTCCTCCTTTCCTTCTCTTGCTCTGACAGCCACAAATGTAAGCTAGGCTAGCTCTGCCATGGCTTCAGAGGCCTGGGAATCCCCTTGTTGCCGCAGATTAGGCGCAGCCCTGCCCGGGGGCTGAGAAGTCTGCTTCGCTGTGTCATCCTTACACTGTGTCATCCTTGCTTTTGTGTTCTTGCTGCCTGCCTGCTTCCTCTCCCCAGTCCCTGTTAACACTGGTCCAGCACAGCCCCGGGCAGGGTGGGGGTGGCCGTACTGTGAGGTCATGCTGCTGTCATCCTGCCTTTTCATCCCCACCTTTATTTTGCATTCCTAGCTTGCAGGTCCTTTTTCTTCCAAGGAGCCTGTTGGGTCTTGCCTCACCCCTCCACCCCCATCCCACTAAGCTCATCTGATTCCGCATTTCTTCCTTCCTTCTCAGGTCCTTGGGGACAAACCCAGCTAGGGGCAGTCCCTGTGGGCCATGCCTGTGTGGGGCCTGGGCAGCCTCCCACTGGCATTCCCTGAGTGGCTGCCTCCCTTGCCCCTGCTGCTGCTTGGCTCAGGCCCAGGGGTGCTGTGAATGGGTGTCCTTAGGGCACAGCACTGGCCCATCGGTGCGGGTCCCACTGCCTGTCTGCCACCTCTGGCACTCTATCGGGCCATCCAAGCCGCCTTGGGCTCTCAGCACCGCCCCAGCTGCACACTCAATGTGATCTCTTCCCTTTACTCCCTTCTTGGGTATGGTCCTCACTTACCTAAAGGGCTGAATTTAGGAGACTTTCACTGCAGGGGTGGACAGTGTCGAGGGTAACAGGATATGGTGGCCCAGGGACATTTTCCAGGTCCTGGGTGCTCAGATCTCATAGCTTGTGTTGGATGGAGGCAACTTTGCTCTGTGTAAATGACTGGACCTCGCCCTCTCCCTCAGCAGGGCACCCTTGGCAGGAAATAGGAGTCCCACTCTCACCCTGACTTAAATTTGTCCCTGATTTAAGTTCTCTTCAAGGGAGTTGGTGGCCCCTGGTGAACTCCTCTGGCCTTCCCACTAGAGTGGAGGGGAGGAAGCTGGGGTTACCCCTTGAGAGCCAGGGCGCTTACAAGTAACTCTTGACTGGGAGGCAGCGCTCATGGGCTCATTGGGCACTGCCCACGGCTCTTCCCCGCCAGGGCTTCTCGCCCCATGCACCCCACACAGCTGTGGCCCCTGCACCTGTCTCCAGTGTCCTGGTTCCCAGCCCAGGGCGAGTGGCAGGCAGGCAGGCGGGTCGGGCAGGCCGGAGGTCAGCAAGCTCCCAGCGCAGAAGAGCCAGCCAGATCCCAATCCTGTCTCTTGTCCATGCCCTTTGTGATTTCAGTCTTGGTAGAACTTGTATTTGGAGTTTTGTGCTTCAAAGTTTTTGTTTTTGTTTGTTTGGTTTTTGTTTTGAGGGGGTGGGGGGGATACAGAGCAGCTGATCAATTTGTATTTATTTATTTTAACATTTTACTAAATAAAGCCAAATAAAGTCTCTCAGCCTCGTGGTGTTGGGTTGGGGCGGGGTGGGCGAGTGAGACACTCCAGTCCCAGCCTCTGCCCTCCATCTTACTGCCCAGGAGGGACCCAGGCCCGCCTGGAGCTCCAGCAGGACTCGCACCTCCCCTGTCCCTGATGCCTTTGAGCCCTAGACAGCCCTTGATTCCCCAAACCAGAAGGAGCACGAATGTCACTTGAAAAATTTTAATTATCAAAAAGGATGGGAAAGCCAGCCCCAAACCAGCTGGGGCAAAGGGATGCTGGATCCCAGCTGGGGCACAGCAGAGGAGGCCCCAGGCCCACCCACAGAGACCTTAAATAACTTAAACATCTGTAAAAGTGGGAGGGTGGCCAGGATCCAGCCAGGGAGGCTCAGGCTGGCCCCAGGGCCGCTGCAGGGCCGGGTGGTACTTGAGGGCGGCGGCCCCGTAGCGGCGGGACAGGTCCTGGTGGAACTCGTCCTTGAGGGCCCGCAGGCAGGCGCGGTAGGCACGGCTGGAACGGAAGCGGGAGATGTCCGGGCTTGGCGTGTGTGGCAGGTGGATGGTGAAGGCCTCAGGCAGCACCAGCAGCTCGTATTCCTGCAGGGTTCAGGGAGGCCATGGTGCTGGGGAGCAGGCTCACACCACAGCTCCCAGGACCGCAGCAAGGGCGAGGGACGGGCCAGGCCGACAGCTGTGTAAAGGTCCAGCCTGCCTGGCAGAGGCGCAGCTGGGCCTGAGGAGTTCAGATCGATGCGGTGGCCGGGCACCTCACCTGTGCATCCAGCTCCACGATGTGGGCTACCTTGTTCCAGCCAAAGCCCACAAAGCGAGGGTCGTAGCGGGGACAGTCACGTGGCACCACCACATAGGGCTCGTAGTCGGCCGCCCACTGCACGCGGTATGGCGCCTGAGCCTGCCGCCAGCGGGCATAGTCTGTGGCCGCATGACCCTGAGGCCACTCATGGTACCTGTGCAGCAGGAGCAGGCGGGGCTGGGCTGAGTGAGGAGCCCGTGGGGCCGGGCCGGTGCGGTGTGGGGACAAGGGCAGAGCGGCAGCCCCTCCTACCTGAAGGTGTAGAGGGCGCCAGCATCCAGCAAGGCTAGCAGCTCGGCCTTGGACCTGGGGAAGCTGAAGCGGTAGCGCGGGGTCTCGAATGCCGGCACCACCAGCGCTGCCTTGCGTGGGCCACCCAGCCCTAGCTGCTCGATGGAGGCCCTGAGGAGGAGCACGGTGACAGGAGGTGACAGGAGGCCAGCGTGGGGACATGGCCTTTGGGATTGGGTTCTCCTTTCAAGTGACAGCCATCCTTGGTGTGTCCGGTGCAGCAAGGCACTGGGGTTTCTGTGTTTTGGCAGCTGCTGCTAGAAGCCACCCCGGCTGCCCCAGCTCTCAGAAGCCCAGAGAAACAACCTAACGCAGACCCCAGTGCACAGGGGCCACCCCGCCCTGCCCACCTGAGGTAGTCATAGAGGGAGTAAGCAGGCAGGAAGTCGATGTCGCTGAGGAAGACGTAAGGCGTGAGTGCCTGGGCCAAGGCCACGTTGCGGAGCTGGTTGACAGGGTACAGGGGACCCTCTCGGTACACCACGTGATAGGCCACGTCCTGCCGGGCAGACAGCACCGGCGAGGCCTCGACGAAATGCAGGAACTGCTGGGCCTCTGCGTCTGTGAGGTACAAGGCCAGGCTCATGGGGCCCGGCCAGTGCCTGCACAGGGCTTCGAGCATCTGCAGCCTGGGGTGAGCGGGGTGGTGAGCCCGGGGAGGGCGGGAAAACCTCCCTCAAATCGACACCCCTCCCGAGTGACTGGTCTTCCCTAATCGTCCCCATCCCACCAGGTGTGAGAAAACTCAGGACACGAGGGGGTAGAACTGGTCCAAATCCCACGACGGAGGGCCCGCACTAGGCATCCACATGGCTCCAAAGGCCAGCTTCTAGAACACTTCCACGGCAGCTACCAGGTGAAAAGCCATCTTCTCCAAAATTCTAATCCCAGCCCGTGCCTCGAACCCCAGGGCGGCCCTCAAGCACCCTCACCGGTCCAAGGAAAGCTGGGCCACCAGGGTGACATCATGAGGCCGGGCAGGTGGTGGCTCGTGGGGCAGGAAGGTGATGTGTATGCGGTGCACGGTGAGCTGCTGCTGCCGGAACTCGAAGCAGGCATCTTCCTCATCGAGCTGGGCCAGGCTCTGCTGCAGCTGCGGGGATTCAGGGGATGCGTCTGCCCCAGCCCAGGCTGCACACTGCCATCAGGGCAGAAGGCCAGGGCAGCCCTAAGGCAAGGGAAGACGCCTCCCTCTCACCTGCTGTGCCCCAGCTGGGGGCTGGTTGGGGCACCCAAAGAGCTCTCGCCGAAGCAGGTTCCCGTCGTACCCCAGGAAGGTCAGGTGCAAGTTGCGGAAGAATTCTGCATGTTTGATTTTCACCCGCAGCTTCTTGGGTGAGTTCCAGTGGATCACCTGGGACCCAGCAGGGCATCAACAGGGACACTGTGAGCAGAGAACCAGGAGTCCCCATCTTCCCCCTCCCCTGCCCAACCTACCACCACTCAGACCCCTGCCCCACTCACCTTGAGGTCATCCGCCTCCAAGTAGCAGCGCTCGGCCAGCGTGTGGTCTGACAGCTGGACGTTCCAGACACAGGGCAGGGGCTGCACCAGCCCCGGGTGCTCCTTAATGACAGCATTGAAGATGTCCTAGGCAGACCCAGGTGTCACGCCTCAACCCCCAGGCTGCCCCAACCTCATACCCCACCAAGGGTCCCCCAGACCTGGTCAGCCAGGGAGGTGGCAGGCTGGGTGAGGAGCTCCCGCCTAGCTGTCAGCTGCCACATCTGCTCCCAGCCCACTTGCCGAAGGCGGTCCAGCCACAGCAAGATCACACCTGCCAACAGGGAGAGCTTGTTGTGCCCAGGGGGGACAACCAGCTCCTGGAGGTAAGGGCTATGAAGGTATCTTCCGAATGTCTATGTTTTGATTTTCTGGTACAGTCAAGTGTGGTATAAGGATATTTCAGGCTATGACATATAGAACGGTCCCACATGATTATACATTTTACTTGTACTTTTGAGACAGGCTTTCACTAGGTTTCTCAGGCTGGCTTCAAACTCAAGGTGATCCTCCTGCCTCAGCCTCCCAAGTGCTGGGATCATAGGCATGCACTATCCTGCCTGGCTCCATCCCATCTGGTTTGTGTAACTACACCTTCTGATTTCTGTGCAGCAAAATGGCCTAATGATACCACAACTTCTGAAACCATCCCCATTTAATTGATGAGAAAATTGAGCCTCTGAGGGTACAAGCAGGCTGGCCAGTCATCCAACACAGAGACTAAACTGTCTGGTTTGGGGGCTCATCCAGTGTTCTCTCCATATCCCTACTCTTCCTGGGGGTCTTCTGTGCCCTCCCAGCCTCTGGGACTTAGTGGCCCACTCCTCATGTGTCCCCCAACATTGCCCCCACCTGTGTTAAATCCCCGGCCCAAGGCAGGCCAGGGCCTGTGGTTCTTCCAGAGGTTGCCCAGGTACCAGTCGCTCTGGTTCTCCACGAGCCCGATCACCTGCTTGTCTGGGGGGAGGAGGGCACGAGGGAGCTGCCTGTGGCCGCCAGGAACCTGAACAACAGTGGGAAGGGGCTGACGAAGGCAGGGACCCAGGCCTCTCACCGGAAAAGTAAGCAAAGAGTGCCCAGAGTTCCGCGATGTCAGAAGCCAAGGTGACATCTGTGTCCAGGACAATGACTTGGGCCAAGCCAGGCGGCAGGACACTGGGCAGTACTAGCTTCATTAGCCCGTAGAGGCCAGAGTAGTGCTTGTTGGGGATCCAGGAGATCTGGGGCTGTGGGTGAGAAGCGCAGGGCATAAGCTGGTGGGGAAGGGGCTCAGGGCTCAGGGTGACATTGTGGGAAGCAGAGGGGCCCAATGGGTGAAAGGTGTGAGCCTCAGGAGGTATTGGGGGGCTCCCCTGCCCCACCACACCACAGCTGGGAGTAAGCGGGGCTGGGTGAGGGAGCCGGGCACCTGCCTTGAGCTGGTCGGCATCATAGAAGCTGACTCCGAGGGCTGGCACCATCCACGTGCGGAAGAGCGTCTCCAGGATGCCCCTGGCCACTGCATCGGTCACCAGGTGCAGGTGCAGCGGATTTTTCCTTTGGAGCAGACAGAGGAAGCCTGAGAAGCCCCTGCAGGAAAGTGGGGCGAGCCTCACCCCAAGGGGCTCACAGGTGAAACTCTCAACATCTGCCAAGAACTCCTTGGTTCCCCACTCAGGATGTTGTCACTGCAACCTCCCAAGGAGAGGACAGAGTCCCCGGGTCACAGGGGAGGAAGGTGAAGCGCAGAGAGCAGCACCGGCCTCTTCTGCCCTCTTCTGACCCCGCTCAGCTGACACTTGGCTGTACCTGTAGAACAGCATGGACTTCACCAGGGTGACGACTTCCCGGCTGGAGTTGAGTCCTGCGCACACGATGGCCACGTGCAAGAGCTGGGGGTGGGGGGGACACCGAGTCAGCAGCTGCCTCTGCCTCCCCTCCGCCTCGCCTCCGGGCTGGAGGGTGAGCCCGCCTGCCGTCTCCGCCAGGGACGAGTGTGAGGGTGCAGACGGACGGCGCCCGCACTTCCCAAGTGGAGAACCTGAGGCCGGGCCGAGGAAGGCGCCCCGCAGGAGCCCCACAGGTGTCCAGATGGTACTTACCTGGCACCTGGGCGGACGCGGGGCTCCATCGCGCGCGGCTGGCCCCGAAGGCCGCCCGTCTGGGGGTTCAGGCGGCGTGGGCCGGCAGCAGGAGCCTCCCGCGTCCTCCGCCCGCGGGTCCCCGGCGAGCAGGAAGAGCCCGACCAGGAGCAGCAGCCCGAGGAGCAGCGCGGCGGCGCCCAGCGCCCGGGAGCGCCTTCGGGGCAGCATGGCCGTCGCGGGACGCTCAGGGCGGGGCGCGCGTTCGGGCTGCGGGCTCCATCGTGGGCTGCGGACCGGGACGAGGGTGGCAGGTTGCGGGGTCGCCCTGTGCGCGGAGCCGCCTCACCTGTGCGGCGCCCGGCCCGGCCCAGTGCTCGCCACCGGGTGCGGGGCAGCGGGAAGCGCGGGCCGGCCCCGCCCCCAACCTGGGCTCAGGTTTCACCTCCGCCCCTCGGGGCCCTAAGGGGCGGGGAGACCCCCGGCTCCCGCCCGCGCCCGACGCGGAACCCCGCTGGGGGCTGGGGGGACGCGAGGAGTCCCCCAGGATCCCCCCCGGAAGGCCAGGTCCCCGCCACCTGCCCCGCGCCCGCGCTCCTCCCCATCTCCGCCAGGGGAGGGGACCTCGGGCTTGGGATCACAGGCACAGCCGGAGCGCGGCCTGGGTCGGGGGAAGGGACAGCGACAGGAATGTCGGGCCGCCGGGTCCGGACACCTGCTCTGGCGACGCGAGGCGGGCCTTGCCCAGACCTGCCCTGGGACCGCTGAGCACCTAGGACGGGTGCCTGCTCCCCGCCTCTGTCCAGGTGGCCGGGCGGCCCAGCCAGGGCCGGGGACAACAGGAACAAGGCGCCCTTTTGAAGGCCACCTCCAGCCCGCGAGCTGGCGAGGGGCCTCCCTGCTGCCTGTGCAGGGCCGCATCCCCCACGCCCATCTAGAGCGTTGTGCTTGGGCCGCTGCGCTCTCTGCTTCCTCTCGCCCCCCTCCCCAAAAGCAGGGCCCTGCCTGGCCTCTGGCCAGGCCCGGTGCTGGGGTTAATCCCCACATCAAGGGACACAGGCACGATTCCCCCGGAGAGGCCGGATGCCCTGTGGGATGGAAACCCCTGGCTTAGTCCAGCCCGGCACCCCTCTCCTGCTCTTCCCCAGGCCTGAGCTGCAGGAGTTTTCTTGCTCTTCCTCCTTAAGGGTCCCTGCTTTAGGACTTGCCCTTGTAGTTCTTTCTGCCTGACATACACATCCTGCCCCGGCATTTTGGAAAGATGAAGCTGTTTGCTGGTTTGTGTCTACCTCCCTCCTAGAAAACAAGCTGCTCAAGGGACTGGCTCCTGTCTGTCTCTTCTAGCGCTGGGTCCCCGCTAGGGCTACACATACCAAGTACTCAGTATGCGTGGAGAGGGGTGGGGATGAGAACCTGCCCTCCGTGGGCTTCACTGGGCCTTCCTGAGACCTGCAAAGGGCTCCTCCCCTGGGTGCTTTAGCCCAGCGTTGGGCTATAAAGACTGAGCTGACCCCAAAGGAGAAACCAGGAAGCCTGTCGGGGGCGGGGGGGGGGGGGTCACACTTTGGGTCTCTGGAGGCCAGGGGTAATGGTTGCTATGGAGACTGATGGTGAGTCCCTGTACATCTGAGAATGGAGGAAAGACAGGAGAGGGGGAAGTGGAGCCGCCAGGCATCCAGAGCTTGGAATTCCAGCTCCCCACCCTCACCTCTACCCTGGAGCAGGGGTGAGCGTGGAAGATTCCTCTCCCCACCCCCAGCCAGAGGCCCTTTGTGAGGCAGCAGGCTGGGGGCACAGTCCTGAACATAGGAATGGGGGAGTTGATGAAAGACACTGGGGTCTACAGATCTCACTGTAGATGGTCAGGAGGTACCATCAAAGAAATAACAGCAGAGAGGAGACAAAGGAAAATCATATTTTTTAAATTGCATTTTGTTTTGGATGGGGCAGTACTGGAGATTAAACCTAGGCCCTTCTCACTGAGCTGCTGCTCCAGGCCGTTTTAAAAATTGATTTAAAATTTTGAGACAAGATCTCACTGTCCCTAAATTGGCCAGGCTGGGCTCAAACTGGAGATCCTCCTGCCTCAGCCTCCGAGAGTGCTAGGATTACAGGCCTGCATGACCATATCCAGCTATAAATTGCAGTTGTTGTTTTGTTTTTTAAATTCAACTTTGAGCAGCCTGCAATCCCAGCACTACACTGAGGTACTGAGCCCCAAGGCCCACACTCTGTTCTCTGTCTTGCTTTCATTCTGCCCAATAAACTCCTAAATCCTCTCATGGACACATCCTGAAAATTCTTTCTGTGATGGGCATCAGCAAATCTGCTGCCCTCCCCTTGAGTGAGGTGAGTTAAGGTCCCCATCTCCTCTCTGGGGGACCTCCTGTCACTCGAGCTTGGCATGCAGGGCAAAAGGAAGGGCTTATAGTCAATCTCCAAAGGGTATACAGGGCGGGAGAGGGACACAAGTCCATTCATACAAAAGAGCACTGGTCCTCTGGGCCTGAGACCCAGTTTGGCCCAGCCCTGCCTAGGACTTGGCTGCGTGACCTTGGAGAGGGCAGGCCCCCTGTCTCGGCCTCCACTATCCTCATCTGTGCCTGCTGGACTGGTCTATCTCTTCCCTGTGATTTGGGATGGTCTGAAAGGATGAAGATCCAGCCCAGCCAAAGCCAGGTCCAGGCAGGGGTCCAGCAGGGAGGGGCCACCCCACCTGTCTGCCCCTGGGCACTGCCTGCTGCTCTTGTCTCTGGGCCTCATCAGATTCAAGATCTGGAGAGGAAATTCAGGCAGCCTGGATGCGACAGACTTGGCAGAGTCTCCTGGGGGGTAAAGAGAAAATACAGGCTGCATATTCTGTCCCCGGGCTGGGGTCTCTCCTCTGTGTCCCTCCCACTCCTTAGGGCTCAGGACCCCCATCCCTGGCAGTGCTAAGGAAGCAGGCTCCTCCCTCTCCATTGCTGTTCTTTAAGACCCTGAGAAGAGGAAGCAGAGGCGAGCGAGAGGCACACACTGCCCCATACCCAAGCCCGCATCCTAACCCAACTGCTACCTGCTTCTTGACCGAGGAGTTGCTTCCCGTCATCACTGTTGTGGGGCTCTGGGCAGTCAGCTAGAGGGCACTGCCGGAGCCCCATCCTTTAATGCCTTGCCCCGCCACTCGGGCCTCTTAACTCCCCATCTGAGCACAAGAGTTCCTGCCAACTGGGAAGTTCACCAAGAAAAGCGTGGCATCCAGGTAGTGACGAGAACTGTCCTCGATCGCTTCCTCTGCACCAGGACCTCTACTTGTCCCGGAGCCACCTCTCCTGGGTCTGTCTTCCTTAGTGTGGACAGAAAAGGCAGCTTCAATTCTCCACGTGATATAGAAGAAAACTAAGGGGTGGGGGTAGGCTTAAAACTCTGCGTTCAGACCACACCAGCATTTGAATCACGGCTGGGAGTTCTCAAACAGAACCTTGCCTGTCTAGAGATAAAACCCAGAGGAGATTAGGTAAAATACTGTATTTCTACTCTCCACGTATCAGAAATCCGCGGGCAGCGTCCCCAGTGGCGTAGCCCTGCCACGCCCCCTTCCCCACAGCCAATCAGCTGCCTCCCCGTAGCGCCGTTGTCGCCATCCGGGGTTTGGGAAGGTATGCCCCAGGCAAGGTCCCAGTTCTTTGGCGGTGCATCCGAAGGCCAGAAAGAGCTCTGAGAGTGATCCCGAGTTTAAACCATTTTATAGATTAGAAATCCAAGGTCACCCCGGGGGGAGAACAGAAGCTCGGGTCAGGGTTTTCTCCACGGAGATGGGCGTCCACGTGCGCCCTCTTGGGGATACAGTCCTTGAGGGAGCTGGGACCAAAGCCAGGCCATTAAATCTGCTGGCTAGAGACATGCGACTTGTACTAAGAGGCTGGCCAGCTCGCTGCCTCACTTTCCCCAGCACTACCTCCTGTGGGGGACTGGAGCGGGGGGCAACTGGCCAAACGTGCACCTACTGAGACACAGTCCGTCTCCCTGCACCTCCGCAAGTCTAATCGAAGCTCTTCTGCACGCTACCGCCCAAGTCCTGTAAAAAAGTCAGGCCTCCTGTTCGAGCGTCTCGGTGCTCTATTGGAAAGACTCGGGGCTCATGCTCCTTTCTCTGGGATGAACTGCTCAGACTGCCGCGGAGCTTTCCCTGGGCTCTAACTGCGCAGGCGCAAGGGTGGCCAATCAAGTAGGGCTAAAAGCAGCGCCACAGGGCTTCGGCAAGGCTGGGGGCGGAGACCGTGTCAGCCAATGATTTGAAAGAGCTGGAAGGGCGGGTTTAGGCCCGCAGTTGCTAAGCGCTGCCCCAGTGGCGCCATGCTTCGCACCAGGAGCCCGAGGAAGTTAAGCAACTGAGAGGCGGGCCTAGGACAGGAAGCAGGAAGGAGGGCGCAGGAAGCGGGGTGCTGCAGCCAGTCGTACAGTCGGTCGGTGGGTTTTCCTGTGCCCGGGGAGGGATGGAGAAGCTGCGGCTCTTGGGCCTCCGCTACCAGGAGTACGTGACTCGTCATCCTGCCGCCACGGCCCAGCTGGAGACGGCAGTACGAGGCCTCAGTTACCTGCTGGCAGGTGCCATCCTGACCTTTGACCTATTCCTACGGGGCCCTGATCTATGACCCCTGTGTTTCCCTTTCCTTGCGGACTCAGGATAGTGATCGCTGTGCTTGAGAAGTCCCGTCCAGGTTCCCGTAGGGAGTAGGGAAGGGGAGTCCGGGAACCCGAAGCTGCAGGTTGAGGCAAATGCTCACCGACTCCTCGTTTACCTCCTCCCAGGTCGCTTCTCCGATTCTCACGAACTGTCAGAACTGGGTGAGTTGGGCTCTGGGGCGATGTGGGGCGGTCTGGGTTTGGGAGGGTTCCCCCGAGGGGTGATCACATTGGCTAGAGGTCCTGGGCTGCCGATTAGATTACTCTGTGCTGTAAGTGAACCGGCCAAAGGTCTGTTGTCCACTGTCCAAGGCCCTCCGTGTCCCCATATTTGGGAGACAGGTCTAAGGACGTTGTTTACTGCTCATTATACAGTGGCTTAAGTGTCTTTGCTGTCTATGCCAGCTTACCCTCCCTACAATAATGAGGTGGGCACTGTTGTGCTCGCTGGCCAGCTGAGGGGGTAAGTTCAGGAACCAGGATTCAAATCCAGATCTCCCAGAGTCCAGGATTCCCAAACTAGAATTGCCATAGGAGTGTTTGCCCAGTGAATATTGGAGGGGACAGTCCCAAAAGGATGACTTGGCTTTTGAAAGTTGAAGATGGTGCAAGCTTTCAGGGACAGGCTGCAGAGAGAGAACAGGTGAGGAGGTGGGGCCACATGTGTGGCTGTTGGGAGCACCCTGGGTGCTTCTGAGCAGCGGGGTGGCTGGTACGGTCCTGAGCTCAACCCATCTCATTGGACCGACACCAGGTCGTACTGGGGAGTGGAGCCCCAAGGGAGTGGGTGTAGAGGCAGGTTGGTTTCCACATAGCCTGTGGATGACTGAACACAGCACGGGGCAGGTGATCCCTGGAGCTCTAGGGAGAACGTGAGGGAGGGGTGGTGGCCACAGGGCCACCTCTGAACTCCAGCCTCTGCCCCTCAGTGTACTCCGCCTCTAACTTGCTTGTGCTGCTCAATGACGGGATCCTGCGGAAGGAGCTTCGGAGAAAGTTGCCCGTGGTGAGGATGTGGCCCGTGGCGAGCTGAGGGTGGGAAGCCCAGCGACTCAGGAGCAGCACAGTAATAAGCAGCCCCCGTGTACAGGATGTTTCTGGCCTCAGAGTGTGAGATATACCTGTGTCAGTGTCCCGATCCTGGTTGAAGTCGGTTTTCAGTAGGCATCGGTGCCCGTCCCAGGGCACCCAGCCTGGTGGCGGTGGAGTTAGCATTTGAACTTTGGCCTGCCACCTAGACCCGGAGAGGGGAAAACCTGCATCTCTTGGCCTAGGAGTCCTCTGACCTCTGGGCCTTGGGTTCTTGCAGTCGCTGTCCCAGCAGAAGTTGCTGACATGGCTGAGCGTGCTGGAGTGCGTGGAGGTCTTCATGGAGATGGGGGCTGCCAAGGTGTGGGGCGAAGTGGGCCGCTGGCTTGTCATCGCCCTCATCCAGCTGGCCAAGTAGGTCGGGCCGTAGAGGGCAAGTCCAGGGTAGGTTGGCTGGGCCAGCTGTGGACACGGTGCTCAGCAGGGCACCTCCGCCCTGTGCTTGCCTGCCACGTCCCCAAGCCCTGCCGTACCCCTTCCCAGGGCCGTCCTGCGGATGTTCCTGCTGCTCTGGTTCAAAGCTGGCCTCCAGACCTCGCCCCCCATCGTTCCCCTGGACAGGGAGACCCAGGCACAGCCCCCGGGTAAGCTGCTTTCCTGCTCTGCAGTGGGACGGGCCACAGAACTCATCTGCAGATCCCCATCACTCCATATCCTCTATTCCGTAGAGGTTGGGGAGCAACCTCATCGCTGGACTTGTTCTGTGTCACAAGCCATATAGTCCCATGTGGCCACTCTGCCTGTCAGCCTCAGGCCTCTGTGGTCACTTGCAGGGGGTCAGAAGAGATGGGCCCAGGGAACGTCGCCTCGGGGCTGCTGTGGTTCCCATGCGTGGCTGGTCTGGGCCCTCCCTGCCTGGCTGCAGTCCCTGGGTAGCCTGGGTTCTTGGCTGGTTGCGGTCACAGATGGTGCTACCCCCTTCCCCAGGCCAGGGAGGGTTCCAGATCGTCCCCCGGTGGCAGGTCGAGTATGCACACAGCTCCCCCCATACACATTCACCCCAAATGTGTTCTTTGCAGGCTGCGCTAGAAGCCTGTCCCTCTGACAGTGTGGCTTTTCTTCTGTTCCCGCTAGATGATGACCACAGCCTGGGTGACCAGGAGCAGTCCTATGTGGGAAAGCGGTCCAACCGAGTGGTGCGCACCCTTCAGAACAGTAAGTGGGCCCCTTGGTGCTGAGGTCAGCATAGCTTTCATCGATGTCACCTGCCTGCCCTGGCCCGGCTCACTCATCTGCCACCCCTGTCCTAGCTCCCTCCCTGCACTCCAGGCATTGGGGAGCCCCCCAGAAGCGGGACACTCGGCCGAAGCAGCACGAAGAGCTGAGTGTCCCCGCCACGCCCCTGGGACTGCAGGAGACCATCGCCGAGTCCTTGTACATAGCGAGGCCTCTGTTGCACCGTATCCTTGGCCTGGGCTGGGCGGGGCTGGCCCTGGGCTGGGGCTGGGTCAGGTGGGGCCAGGCTGAGCCCCAGCTGGGCCTGTGCTGGAGACATCCTTGACGCCTTGGTCGTCAGTGCTTAGTCTGGGCCTCTGGGGTCAGCGGTCTTGGACACCCTGGCTCCTGTCTGGTGTCTTAGATGTGACCAGGTAAGCCTGGGTCTACCTGGGGACTTCGTGCTGCAGGCCCCGCCTCGGCTGGGTGGGCAATAGCCCCCGCTTGTCCTGTGGCTGCCCCTGTGGCCCTTGGCCTGGGACTGATCAGAACCTGGTTCTGACTGTCCTCTCCCACCCCAGCCTGAGCCTCCTGAGTGAGAAGAAGGGCCTGACTCGGAGGGAGCGGCTGGAGCTGCGGCGGCGAACCATCCTTCTGCTGTACTACCTGCTGCGCTCCCCGTTCTATGACCGCTTCTCTGAGTAAGGATCCCCCCGCCCCACCTGGCACAGCCCTGCAGGTGCTGCTCCTCCACCCTCTTCAGCGCCTGCCCTTTCTCCCTCTTTCCCTGTTGTCCATACACCAACCCTGCCTGTCCCCAGAGCTCTCGGGCTGTCAGCCCCTGTGGCTGTGAACGCTCGGTGGCAGGAAAGACACGGGCAGGGCCGAGGGCACGGCCAGGAAGCTGAAGGTCAGTGTCAGCAGCGGGTTCTTCACACCCTCCAGCCCCTCTCTTCATCTTCTTGTCAGATAGTCTGTGTTTCATCCAAGTCTTAGAGGCACTTGGGGTTCAGAGAGGTCAGGGCAGCCTATTTGGGACTGGATCCCAGACCTGTCATTCTCTTTTGCTGTCTCTCTCTCTCTCTCTCTTTTTTTTTCTTTCTTTTTTTCCTTTTTTTTGTTTTTGATTTTTAAGACAAGCTCTAACTATGTAATTCAGGCTGGCTTTGAACTCAAGGAAATCTTCCTGCCTCAGCCTCCACAGTGCTGGGATTACAGGCCTGCACCACCACACCTGACTATTCTACTAATGGAAATTTAAGTAGAGTTGCACTGAATGTGATAGCCAACCACCTCTGTTTTTCCCTGAGACAGGGGAAAGCAAGCATATGTCATATTTAACACTACCTCACTGAAAATAACTTTGCCTGGCGGTTCTGCCACTTTTAGATAAGACTGAAAGTTTGGGCAGGCATGGTGACGCATGTCTGTAATTCTAGCATCCAGGAGGCTGAGGCAAGCAGATTGCCATGAGTTCGAGGCCCGCCTGGACTACACAGTGAGACCCTGTCTCAAAAGAAAAAAAAAAAAAAAAAAAAGGGCAAAGAAAGCTCCAAAGGGACTGAAGTAATTCCTATTTCCTGCCACAAGAGGAGCATTTCAGGGGAGCCTTACGTGGACGACGGTCCACCCCATGCACACACACATTTGTGTGCACTTTTGGAGGTGGAGAGGTCACCAGGTGTCCCAGGTTCTCGGACACAGTGATTGCAGGGTGGCTCCTGGGGTGTGCGGCTTTAGGTTTGGCCCTGACTCTCCTAGCCTGACCATCCTGGGAACCTGACAGAAGTTCTTGTGGACAGAGGACAGAGCCCGGTTGCAGGCTGCCAGCGGGGGGCAACTCCTCCCTGCCCACACCGTGCGCTCTGGCGCCAGCCCGCCCTGTACCTGTGCAGCCTCGGATAGTTTACTTGACCTCTCCGTACTGCAGTTTCTCAGCAATAAAATGGAGGTGACGATAGTGTCTGGCCCACAGGGTTGATGCAGTGTGTGACTGAGCCTATACAGTCCTGCTTGGGTAAATGCTAATAGTAAACATTTGGTTAATATTAAAAATAGTTTTGGGCAGTGCTGGGGACCAGTGCCCAGGACCTCAGACATGCTAGTCAAATGCTATAACACTAAGCCACACCCTCAGTCCATAAATGTTGTATCTTATTTGTTTTTCAATGTAGGTTTTGTTGTGATTTTTTTTTTTTTTTTTTTTTTCTGTACTGGGGATCAAACTCACAACCTTGCGCCTTACACCACTGAGCTAAATCCCTGGCCCTATTTTTTGAGGCAGGGTCTCACTATGCAGTTCAAGCTGGCCTTTAACTCAGTTTATAGCCCAGGCTGGTCTCAAACTCAATGATCCTCCTGCCTTAGCCTCCCGACAGCTAGGATTAAAGGCCTGCGCCACCATGTCCAGCTCTTGGTTTGGTTTTTTTGAGACAGGGTCTCAGTCTGTAGTTCAGGCTGGCCTGGAACTCACTATGTAGTGCTGGCCGCCGTGGAGTTCACAGTGATCTTCCTGCTTCAGCCTCCTGAGTGCTGGGATTACAGGCATGCGCCACAATGCCCCACTCAACTGCCCCATCTCTCTCCTCTGTGCAGGGCCAAGATCCTCTTCCTGCTGCGGCTGCTGGCAGACCACGTCCCTGGCGGCAACCTGGTGGCGAGTGAGTGGGTGTGGCTTGTGGTCATAAGTCACTGACCTTGTGCGCAGCCAGCTCCTGGCCTGCTCTGGCTCTTTGTCCTTTGACTCTTGTCATGGTAGAGAGAAGGAGTTTGAAGTTAGGTGGCCAGGAGGAGGGCGTCCCGTGAGTGGGGTTCTCGGATCTCAGCCTTCCTCCTTCCCCGGGGCCCTGGAGTAACAGGAAACCCTGTCCGCTGAGTGGAAGGGGACAGCACCAATGGCGGGGCAAACCGGGTGGCCTTCCTGAGCCTGAGTGGCCTTGTCTGTGCAGAGGGATGGGGACAGCGGCCCTGTCGGTACTGTCTCTCTAGCGCAGAGCACGGGTGTCCCCCCGCTGCTGGCAGTACAGCTGTGAGCAGCTGTGTTGGGCGGCGGGAGCAGGCCGGGCCCAGCCTTTGGCCCTGACTCGTCTTCCCTTTGGTTTCAGGGCCGCTCATGGATTACTTGCCCATCTGGCAGAAAATTTACTTCTACAACTGGGGCTGACAGACACTGGACAGTGGGGTGCGGGGAGGGCGGGGTGTGGGGCTGCTGTTCCGGGCAGGGCCTGCCTCAGCCTCTGGTGCTCCAGGCCCCTCCTCCCTAATAAAACTGACTGGCAGTGTCCAAGCCTGCGGCCTGTCCGTGCCCAGCGCCCAAGGTCTCCTTGTCACCAGCCAAGAAGCCTCAGCAGCTGTAGATTTGGGAGCCACAGGAAGCTGCGACAACTGCCCACCCCGGGTCTAGGCTGTCTCTTGCCCTGGCAGCTGCAGGGGACCTGCTTCTTTTGCTGCCCCCGGTGGAGATGAACTGTACTGGACCTGCACGATGACTGGCGGCTGAGGCCTCTGACCGCCTGGGGACGGGATGGCGGCCGGCAGCCAGTGCCAAGCTGGAGCAGGGTCAGGAGTGGGAGCCAAGACTCCCAAGAGAAAGCCGAGCTCAGGGCATCTGGCCTGGGGTTTCCACACTCGCCCCACAGGCTCTGGGCGGCCAGGTCTGGAGCCAGGCCAGCTGCTGCGGAGGCAAAAGGGCTGGGACACAAGGTCTGAGCCTCCCGTTGCCTGCGCCAGCCCTGTCCCCCTGCCTTGGGAAGACGCTCTCCTGCAGGTCCCAGGCCACAGTGACCCTTCAGGTGCGAGAGGGCTCCTTCTGCAACTGGCCCCACCGCCTCCCAGGTGCCCTCACCCTACAGTGAGGTTGAACGTGTGGGAAGGGCCACCTGCTGGCCCCGTCAGCTCGGCTCCGTGACCCTTGGCTTCCTTGAGCAAGCGATCCTGGGCTCCGGCCCGCAGCGGGCCATGCCGGAGGCTGCTCCCTCGGGAAGGCAGAGGGCATGGGTCCTACCCTGCAGCACCACCCTCAGTGGAGGAGACCTGCACTGCAGCCCGGGGCCCAGTGCCTGGCTTGGGGAGAGCAGGGCAGGAGGGGCTGTGAAACAGTTACAACTCTTAGCAGTCCTGTTACTGTTTCCACAGGTCGGGAGCCCAGGCTTTGCCTGTGCCACACGGGACTAAGTCACACCCCAGCCATGTTTGTTTGTTTGTTTTTGCAGTACAGGGATTGAATCCAGGTCCCTCCCACGGAGTCACATCCCGAGTCCTTTTTTTTTTTTTTTTGCGGCACTGGGGATTGAACTCACAACCTCGTGAGTGTCAGATAGGCACTTAAGTCACTGAGCCAAACTCCCGGCCATGGTTTTTTGAGGCAGGGTTGCACTGTGTAGCTCAGGCTGGCCCTTGCGCTCACGTTGTAGCCCAAGCCAGCCTGGAACTCACAACGCTCCTTCTACTTCAGCCTCCCAAGTGCTGGGATTAAAGGCGTACACCACCACGCCCGGCCCGAGTCCTTTTTTGGTTTTGTTTTGTTTTCTGTTTTGCGCAGGCTAAACTCAGACTTGTGATTTTCCTGCCTCAGCCTCCCAGAGCACTGGGAATACAGGCCTGCACCGCCACAGCTGGTCATGTGCATCAGATTTCTGATGGATAGGGGAGGCTGTGTGGAGTACCACAGGGGTGTGGAATGACATGAATGAAACACTGTTGTAGGGGGACAGGGAAGGGAGCTTGTGGGGCAGAAGCAGATGGTGCGAGGTCATGGGAGGCCGGGCCAGACGGAAGGAGCCCTGGGCAGGGACCTGGTACTGCTCTGTGGCTCACGGTGGGGAGAGGCTGTGGAAACCGCACCGGTGGGGGGCGGCGCAGAGGAGAGGCCAGGGACTGTGACGCCCGACCAAGGCCAAACAAGGCAGTATCGGGACAGGGAGGTCCTAGGGGACCCCAGTGCGGTGGAGACTGACTGGGGGAAGACAGCAGTCCCCAAGGGGTGGGGGGGCAGAGGCGCTTTGGCATTAGGCTGCGTACAGAAGTGTGAGGTCCCAGAATTCAGGGTGCTCCCTCCCGGCAACCCCAGCACTGAGGCAGCTGGGGGATGTGCCGTCTCCAGAACAAGGGAGGAGAGACGGGAATTAGTGTGTGGCCGAGGGCGCAGGGGAAAGACCCACGCTCGTGCAGTTGAGGGACACCGGACCAGGTGCTGAGGCTAGGACTGAGGACGTCCCCTCGGCCTTGGGGACCCGCGACAGCATCCCACAGGTGCAGGCCGCGGGCTCAGCCGTGGGCTCTGATGCCACAGGTGGGGAGTGGACTGGGCTGTCTGACAGCGTCCATGGTGCAGAAGCTAGCAGGATTTGCATCGTGTTAAGTGGGTCCGAACATGATGGCATGTGCCAGCTACTGAGGAGGCTGGGGCAGGAGGGTTACAAGTTCAAGGCCAAGCTGGGCAACTTAACCGAACCCTGTCTTGAAATAAAAAAAGACTGAGGGTGTAGCTCAGTGGGACCCCTCAGTGAAGAAAACCACCTGGCTTTCAGCTCACTCTAGGGAGCAGGCCCAAAACTTTGCCCCTCCCAGAATTGCTTCCCCCAGCTGAGGGGCGGTGGAGACCCCAGGTGGCAATGTGACGAAGGCCCTTTGCCCGATGTGTGGCTCCTCACAGCCTCCCCTGATGGGCAGCCCACGCTGGCCTCTTGGCTGCCAGGACCTTCCTGGGCCCGAGGTGTGGCGGGAGAGGCTGTGGGAAGGGTAGAGGTGTGGATGGGGGCAGCCAGTCCTTTGTATTTTGTCCCCTTCCCTCACAGGAAAGGGAACAGAGGCCAGCGAGAGGCAAGGTCAGGACTCGAACTGAGATGTGACCATATGACCTGGGCACTGACAGCAGGACAAGGTTTGCTTTGGCACCTCTCGGCCCAGTCTGTGAAACACAGCGTCCGCCTTCCTGCCTCCATCGGCCCTGGAATGATGCCCTTTGTGAGGCGGCCTCGGGGTGACGGCAGGTTCCGAGCCGCTGTGGAGAGGGCTGGGCGGAACCCGAGTAGGGCCTGTGTATGAGATGGTGCCCGCCATGCTGGGCGCTCTGTGCCCCAGGGCTGGGCTCTGCCTCTTCTTCTTGTACCTCATGCTGGCAGCTAGGGTCCTGCGCCCCCAGCCCCTGAGGTGCTGCCCCTGCCCTCCTGGGAGAGGCGTTGGCCCACGGTTCCAGGGTTCGGGGAGTGCCATTTCCTGCCCTGAGCCAGCCCCTCTCGGGGAGGTAGCAGTGGCCTCTGGGGCCAGGCTGAGCACCCAACCTCTCCTGCAGGCCTGTTCTTGAGGAACTTCCAGCCTCCCTGCAGCTGTCGCAGCCACTGTCCGACCTGCTGGACGGTAGGATGCCTCCTGTCCCCACTCCTGCCCCTCAGAGGAGCCCCCTCACCCAGAGCCCAGGGCCAGCCCTGCACGGCTCAGTCCTGGGCAGCCTCCATTCGAGTCCTGTCCCTAACCACCCCCTCCTCCCACTTCAGACTATGGGATCCGACCCCGGCACCCGAGACTCAGGCACCCAGGGCGGCGAGGGCCTCGGCCTCTCCTCTCCCTGGCCCAGCAGCGCAAGAGGGACGGGCCGGACATGGCCGAGTATTATGACGACGACGATGCCCACAGTGACTGACGGAACCTGCATAAAGCTGTTCTGTCGGCAGAGGCTCAGGCTTTCCTGCATGTGCCCGAGGTGGCACCAGAGGGGCCGCACAGACACACGGGCACTGTGGTCCAGACAGGAAATGGCACTTTAATAGTTGTGGCCAGGGTGACAAGACCGTGGTATGGCTGGCCTGGGCCAGTCAGAGGCTGCCTCTCCCTGCCAGGGCCAGCGTGCCGGGGCTGGAGGTGAGAGCCGTGTGCAGCCCCGGGCCGAGAGCAGCCAGCAGCGACTTCACCTCTGCCTGCTGCCATTTCCTTCCTGGAAAGCCCTCGGGAGGTGGCTGGGCTCAGCCTGAGCTCAGAGCTCTTTGTAGGGGCTGGGGACGGGGGACAGTGGGCACTTGCAGGTGGCGTGGGCTTTTGTCAAGGCAGGAGCCAGGGCCCCCAGCAGGGGCAGTAAGGCCCGGGGCGAGGTGGGGCGGAGCCCCTGTCCCCAGGATGGGCACCCTTTGCAGCCAGAGGTCGACAGCCCCAGCCCTGCCCCTCCTGTCCCCGGGCAGCCCACTCTGTCCTCCAGAGATGAATCTGATCCGTATGTTACAATTTTGTTACAGTAGACCCCATCTGCTCCCTGGCACCCCTGCCCCCCACCCTGCACCAGCAGCCCATCCTCTGGCGGGGACAGTGTCCCTTTCGAGCAGCACTGGGTCCTGTCCGCAGCCTGCTGTCCTGCGCAGCCCAGGGGCTGAGGGACGTGGCAGGCGTGGCTGCTACTCCAGGTAGATGTCCTCCGTGGGGCAGGTGTACTCCACAAACTGCTTGTAGAACTGCTGGAATGCACGCCTGTAAGGGAGGGCACAGGTGAGTGGGTACCCCAGCCCCTGGGAGTGCTAGACTATGTCCCCTAAGGATCATGTCCCCTGAGGGAGGTGGCAGGTCAAGCACAGACCAGCAGCCAACAACCTTGGAAACCACTCCTGAGACCACCCAGCCCCTCTGGCTACCGCTCTGGATCTGGAGCCCCTGGGTTTCCAGAGTTTGAGGACAGGCCAGGGTAGCCTGTGTCTCAGGCTGACTCCTGGGGCCCAGGCAGGACCCACACATACCCCACAGATTCTGCCAGGGCTTTGGTGGAGTCTTCAGACACAAAGACATGGCAGGCAAACCGGTGGTCAGCAGGGTGCTTGGTGATGAACCCAAAGTACCTGTGGGAGGACAGGCGGCTGTGGGGATAGGAGCTGGGGAGCCACCCCAGGCCGCACCTGATGCCCCACCTGCCCCTCCGCTTACTTGTTGTTCTTTGGATGGTATCCACAGAAAGAGATGTTTTTTAGCTGGAAAAAGTGGCTACATTTATTCCCCTACAGGAGGGAGAAGAGAAGCAAGAGGGTGGTCATGAGCCACAGCGGGATGGGGGTGCCCACCTTGCCAGGGCGGGTTCGATGGGGGGCTGGGGCTGGAGGAAGGAAGGGTGGGGCAGCCACCTGGGCCTCCTGGGACTCGTCGGCCTTGACGCCGATCTTCACGCCCCTCACACTGATCTCCAGGACGCAGCTGGCGGGCGGGTTAAAGTGCACGGTGAGCCGGCGCGTGGTGGCGATCTGTGGGCCAGGGATGCGGACACATCAGGTGGCGTCTCTCCTCCTGTCCCAGGCCCGGCTCCTGAGGCTTGCACTGCCTCTAGACCCCCGCATCCTTGTCCCCAAGAGACACTGCAGCCACAGGCATACCTTTTGCATAGCGGCACAGAGGACGTCATTGCCCTTGTGATAGGGAACCTGGACGGAGCCCAGGAACTTCACCCAGAACTGATCCACCCAGTCACTGTTTTTGGCCAGGGCTGGAAAATAAGCATGAAGTGAGGGGCTGGTGCGGCCAGCTGGAGGGGGCCCAGCACCCAGCAGAGGACAGCAGGTGGGAAGTGTGGGTGACACTGCCCGCAGAGGGCACCACAACTCCCAGAAGTCCCAACTTTCCTCTTTGGGAAATGACCTGAATTTACCTCGTCAGCCCGCCCCTGGACAGCCCAGCTCGGGGTGTAGGTTCACCTGGCAGCCGGACAGGGGAGCCAAGCTGGGGCTGGTGGTCCCAGGAGGGGAAGGACACTACCTGCCATGTGCTCAGGCTCCTTGGTGACCTCGATGGCGTAGTAGGCAGGGAAGACCCCACGGGCACCGGTGCGCATGTTGTAGGCCTCGTACCAATAGTCCTCGGCCTGCAGCTCCACCAGGAGGGGGTCGTCCACCTCCAGCTCCAGTTCGTCTTCATGTCGAGGCACAAACCTGTCTCCAACAAGGGCACATAGGAGTTCCTCACCAGGACCTCTCCAGCTGGGCCCCTCTGGAACTGGGAGCCACAGTGTCATCAGTGGTTCAATACACATCGGGGCTTTTTGGTTTTGTTTTGAAAAAGTGTGCTATGTGGTACAAGCTGGTGTTGAACTCACTATGTAACCCAGGCTGGCCTTGAACTCACAGAGCTCCTCCTGCCTCAGCCTCCTGAGGGCTAGGATGATAGGTACGCACCACTAGGTGTGCAAAGCATCAAGTGTGCCTGTCACAGTGCCAGTTCCTGGAAGGCCAGCAACAGACACACATCAGTCTGTCAGTCTACTGGCCAAGGAAGTGACGGAGGTCCTGAGGAACTGCAGTTGTGGGACGCAAACCCTATGCTGGGATCAGGGGAGGGTGTGGGTTTTGGGTGGGGACAGGCGTCCTTTGTGTGCCCAGCACCTCGCCATAGTCTTGGCTTCCTCAGCACGGCACAGCACTCGGGCCCCCGCGCTGGGTCCGGAGGGTGAACACCGCCCTGGGGACTGCGTGGGTGCCCGCTGCAGCAGCAGGGAGGGGGCCCTCACCTGAATATGGCCCGGTGGGTTTGCTCCTGCTCCTCCCCGTTGATGACACAGGAGAACAGCCCGAAGGACTCTGCACCTGTAGGGAGGGGATGGGGCTGCAGGAGGGTGGCCCGGCTCTGGCCCGGGCTGGGTGTGGTGACTCAGCAGGTGGGGCTCTGGACACCTCCACCCCGCTCCCCCACCGCACCCCAGAAGACTCACTGGAGGAGCGCGAGCGGCCGCTCATGAAGACATTCAGGAACTTCTTGGAGAAGTGGACGTCGGGCTCGTCTGGCGTGGAGTCCTCCGAGAGGCAAGCGGGGGGCCGGGGCCGGGGTGCCTCCTCGTACTCCTCCCCGATGGCCGACTCGTAGGGCGAGGAGGCCGATGCACAGTTGTCGTAGACAGTGGCCGAGTCGCTCTCGTCACTATAGTCTCCGAAGCATGGCCGCAGGCTCACGAGCTCCAGCTGGGCATGCTCATCCACCACCAGCGTGTACTTGACCGAGTCATAGGACAGGGCGCTGGTGTCCGAGCTCAGCGAGGCCCGTGGGGGCGGTGGCGGCTCCCCCAGGCTCCCTCGCCACCCTCCGCCTGGTGGCTCGGCCCGCTCTGGGGATGAGAGGCAGTCGAAGCCCTCGTCCTCTTCACTGATGGAGGGGTGAGGCCGGCCTGCTGCCGAGGGGTAGGCAGCAGGGTCAGGGTCAGAGCTGACCGACATCCGGCTCTCTGTGGGCGGCAGGAAAGCCGAGGCGGGCTCCGCGGGGTCCGGAGGCCTCTGCACGGGTGTCAGATAGATCTCCTCTGTGGCCTCCAGCCGAACATCTGCCTGGTAATGGATTCGGTCCCGATGGGAATGGCCTGGGCCTCCAGGGGTAGCAGCAGGGGGGCCACCCACGGGTGCCATCTGGGTGGCCGTGCTGCGGCGACAAGGACTGTCGGTGGAGGTGCCACGATCCTTGGTGGGCGCAGGGCTGCCCTGGGGTGGCCGCTCATCGCTCAGGCAGATGTGCTCATGGGGTGGCGTCTGCTCCCCTGGAGGGCAGGCAGGCAGGTCAGGGTAAAGCAGGTGTCTCCAGCAAGTCTCCCAGCGACCTCCCTGTTGCCCACAGTGTATCCACCCAGAGTTCAAGCAAGACTTTCTGGCAAAAGGCCCTGGGTAGGGACTGGGCAACTCACTCACAGCAGCTGCCCTCAGCCCCGGCTGGGTTGGTGCCAGGTGCGGGGTGCCGGTGGATATCTGACCTCTGCTGGGCAAGTAGAGGCCGCAGGGTCTGCTCTAGCACCTGGCACTGAGCAGGTCAGGCCAAGCTCCAGCTCAGGGAGAAGGGGCCTGGCTCACCTGTCTTGAGGGGTGAGGATGATCGAGACACCCGATCCTGCCAACTGTGCTTTTTGCCGAGAGAATTATTATTCAGTGTGTCCTGTGCAGGGGACAAAAGGCCCTTGTGAAGATGCGGCCAGCAGTGCCCGGCACAGGGAGGCCCTGACCCTGCCCCCATCAGGCCATCCCTATGCCCTGGGCCTCACCACCCACTTCCACTCGCCCCGGCCTCACTCCCAAGCCTCCGGGAGCAGGTGGGAGAGTCGCAGGTCACACCCCCTTCCTGGCTCAGGGCAGCTGGCCAGCCCTCAGGGGACGCACTTGTGAGCTTCACCAAGGGTGGTGCTGGCCAGTGTGTGGTGAGAGGGCAGCAGGAGCCCTTTGGGGACAGATGGACCCACAGTCCCAGACATCAGGAGTTTACATGTAAGATGCTCAAATCTAGCACAGGGGAAGACGGGTACCCCCTGCCCTGGAGCTTAGGAAGCTATGGCCTTGGAAAGGCCAGTGACATGCTGATAGAGGCTAAAAAAAGCCTACAGAAATCTCCCCAGCAGCAGGCCTGGGGATCTAGGATGAATTCAAGTGATGACTCCATACCACGCCCCAGCCCCAGCCACGCAGGACTGAGACATGACAAGTAGCCTCAGCAGCTTTCCTTCCTGTCCCACATTCTCAGTCCCCTGGGACCCCTCCAGAGTGCCCATGTACAAGGTTCCCCAGGCATAACTTGGGCTCCCTCAGCTGGGAGCACCCTTGCAAGCCCTCACGTTCACAAGCTGGGCTGCTGAAAGCCATGCCAGGAATCTGGGAAAGGGACCAACCCTCTCCCTGCAGCGCCACCATCCCCGGGAGCCCCACCTCCCCTGAGGCCTCTGTACCTCTCCAGACTGGGCCTGGAAGACAAAGGGCCACAGCCAGCCTCACCGCGCTATTCAACCCTGCTTGGCACCCAGCCACCGGCCAGGGGCCCTAGGTCCCCAACTCAGCCAAGCAGCTCCATCCCCCTCCTCGCTCTGCCTTCTGGAATTCCCAGCTGCCCCGCTTTCTGGCTGGCTGCTGCCCCTGAGTGCCCCACTCCTCCCTGCTCCGGGACCACCCCTAGGATGCCCCTTGCTCCAGCCCTCACCAGGAGCCCCATCACCAGAGGGAAACCCCGTCGTTGCCAGAGATTCCAAACTCCTTGCGAACCCTCAAAACCCTGTTCTCCGGACCCCCGACCTCTCTTGCTCATTTCTTCCCTATCCCTGACAGCCCCTTCACTCCTTGCACCCTTTCCCAACACCGCAGACCCAGTCAGCCAGACTCAGCCCCCAGAGCCCCATCTCCAGGGCCGAAGCCTTGTGGCCGACGCGCAGGACCGGGGACCGTCAAAGTAGCTCCCACCCCGCCCCCGGCCCGGGGCCCCGCCCCCCGGCCCGGTCCCGGTCCCGACCCGCCGCACCTGAGACCGCGGAACCTGCGGGAAGAGGTTGAGCGTGGTGGGCCGCTTGGGCCGGTACGTGTCGCCGCTGCCCGGGCCCTGGCTCTGGATGCGGGGGGCGGGCTCCTGGCCAGACTCGGCCTCGGGCGGTCCCGCTCCCGGCCGCCGCGCCGCGCGCTCCTCGTCGTCGTCGTCCTCGTCATCCTCGGCGCCGGGAGTGTCCCCCGCCGCGTCGATCAGATCCATCTGCAGCATCTCGGCCTGCAGTCGGCTCCCCGCGTTGCCGCCGCCGCCACCCGCAGACAGCAGCGCGGCGCGCGGGGGCTGCGCGGCGCGGACGGAGCGGCGTCAGGGGCGGGGCCACGTCAAGAGGGGCGGGACCGCGGCCACGAAGCACCGCCCACCACCGGGCGAGTCCATTCTCAGCCAGCGCGAGGTGGCGATGAGAGAACCTCGCAGGAGCCTCGAGGAGAGAACAGTCTCTCCGCCCACACCCAGCGAGGAAGCTGAAACCGCCCCCTCCCCAGGGCAGTAGGCGCCTTGGACAGCCCACCGTGCTCCTGTCCCCACCCACGGTCCCCCCTCCTGACTCCTTGCACTCTCCCGTTCCCTTGACAACGGCCAGTGACCTCACCCGGGTTGTAAGCCGAGCCCAGAGTGAAATCACCGCTGTTGCCATGGGGACGTAGGGGTCGCCAAGGCGTTCGGGCCCCACAAGGGATGGGGGTGGGGGTTACGATTAGTGTTCGAAGGAGACTGTGAGGAAAATAGGGCAAACTGGGTTTCAGCCAGGCGAGGAAGACAGTGGGAGGGACGCAGCGCAGACGCGAGGGTTGAGAGCGACCAGAAGAGGGACGCGGAGGGAGGGGCACCTGGAACCTAGGCCTTGGCACCCTCGCGCTTCCCTGTGTGCTCGCTTCCGCACACAAACACCTTCCCTCAGATAACCCAGGCTTCAGTCCCAAGCCCTGTGCTGGTTCCAGCTCCGCCACTAAGTCCCCGGCACCTTGGACAGATCCTCTAACCCTCCCCTCCCCCATCGCCGCCGGTTGATTGGGTACAACACTTTTGCTGCCCACATTCTCAGAGAGGTGAGGAAGCGCTGCCTTTGCACTGAGATGGTCGCCCCCGCCCCTCCCGGGTTTGCTTGAGGCCCCGTGGAGGCGCGTCCCTAGCTAGCACTACCTCAGGACCCTTCTTGGGGCCTTGTTGTGCATATTGAGGGACAGAAGGTACCAGAGTTCAGAACAGGTATATGACCTCAGAGAAGCCATGCCAGAGTCTTGAAACCAGAGTAAGTGACCTCCACCTCCATCCTGCCCTGCTCTGGCCAGAGGGTGGAAGATTGGGGTACAGGAACATTATTGTCAATCCTTGGTTTCCACTTGCCAGGCAGAGCTTCCAGAAGTTCTGGGTGTAGCAGAAAATCAACACAGAGCCAGCCCATGCCCAACTCTCACTGCAGCTCCCCCAACACCACACCTTGCTACCCCCACCCCCACCCCCACTAAACCCTTGCCCCTCAATTTACCTTCCCTCTCCTGGCTGGTTGGCCCCTGCTTTCTGTTCTGAAAAGATGCAATGGGAATCCCCAGCTGCTGGGAATCTCCCATGGCAGCATTCTGATCTTCAGAGAAAGAAGGAAGCAAAGCAAAGAGGCCGAGAGCAGTAACAGTCCCAGGCCAACTCCTCTCTGGGGTCAGAGAGGCTTGGGGAGGCTGTGTGGGGCGGGTGGTTTGGCACAGTGGTGCTGGTGGTGTGCGAGTTACTCCAGCAGCGCTTGGTTCTTTCCTCCTGCCCCAAACCACTGCAGATTCCACATGACCCCACCCTGTGCTGCCTGCGGCCCTCGGCCAGGGCTGCTCTGCTCTTAATTCTGGCTCTTCTTGCCACTGTCCTAGACTTCGACTTGTGCTACTCTCTGCTTGTGGCTGACTGAAGGAGCTGCCTTCTGCCTTAGCCCTTGCAAAGAAATAAACACAATTTTAAAAAGTAAATTCTGATCGAGCACCCAAGAGGCGCCGAGCATCGCGCTGGATGTTTCCCACCTGTCACTTCACTTCCTGAGGGTGCCGTGCCGATCTGAAAGCTAATTTAATGACAAGAGATGCCCTTACTCCTGTCCCTATCCATCCTGCCACCCTACTTGGGGACTCTCGGAGCTGGCACTTACCCGCAGGGACAGGGTGTCTTTGCATTGCAGGCTGATGCCACACTCATCGGTGATCTCCGAGAGGTCTTCATCCTCAAACTCCTCCAGGCTGATGTCATGGGTGAGCCTGGTGGGAACAGAAACCCAGAGCTATAACCCAAGACCACTACAAAGCCTACTGGCTTCTCCCTATCACCTCTCCCGAGGTGCAGCCTCAGGAAGATGGGTCAAAGGACCCAGAGGATGGGTTCTGTCCATTTGCACCAATAGCAGGGAAAGAATTTGGGGCTCCTGCCAAAAGGAGTTCCAGGTCCTCCAGCTCCTCCCAGCTTGGAGTTGTCCTATCCGGCTGCCAACCTGGAGGCAATGCCTGGAAGGCCCAGCAGTGAGAGCCTCGGCTCTGCCAGGGAAATGCCTCCAGACAAGGCCAGTTTGTCCACGAAGGATGCAGAGTTGAGACCAAGGCATGCCTAGAACCGGGGGTGCTCGGCGCAGTGCACAGTATGCTGGTGGAGGACACAGCAGCCGGGGGGGGGGCGCCCCATGCACCCCACCCTGCCCTTGAGCCCTGGAACTGTGTGAAGGGACATCTGCTGTCAATGTGAGACTGTCCAGCTCACTCCAGGAGAATCATGTCTCCTCCCATGTTTTTGGTTGCAACCACAAAGTTCTCTTGCCCTGTGACAGGACTGGGAGCAGGACACTGCACAGATGGGGTCAGGAAGGCCCCAGACTGGGACTGGAAGAGTCCAAACTGGCCCCAAGAGAGCCCCAGACCAGCTCTCTGTGCCCGCCTCAGAGTGAAGGGCAGGGATGGCCACCAGGGTGCCTGCTATCTCCACACCACTCCCCTTAACCCTGACTCTCTCTGCCTGGTTTGGTGAAACAAGGACCTCAGGGAAGTTGGGGAGACCGTGGGAGCCTTCTCCCTAAGACCAGGGGATGAGAGGGAGCCAAGGAATCCCATCCTCCAAGGTCACCCAGGAGAGGTGGCGCCCTGGCCCCCAGGAGGGCCACACCCGTCTCTCACCTCGGTCACACCAAAGAGGGACCCAAGCTCACAGGAGGGCCCCCGACTCCTCCCGCAGCCCCCAGCCAGCCCCAGCCCCTACCAGTGCTCCCACCGGTCCTCCAGCCAGCTGTCATTGTCTGGGCTCGAATCCATCTTCAGCGCCAGCTGCATGGAGAGCCTGGCCCGGCCTGGGGGCTGCGGGGCCCCAGGGCCGCCCTCTCATGCCCAGCAGGGTGGGGGGCCAGGGTTCCAGCGAGGCAGGGCTGTGGCCTCCGGCCTCCACCGCCTGGGCCTGCCTGTCTGCGTCCTGCTCGCTGCAGAAGCCTGGGGAGCTCATTAAAAATGGATGGGCCGAGAGAGGAGGCAGCAGCTGCCCACCGCCCGGCCCCAGCGCGGCTGCCCAGCCCTCAGCTGCAGGGCGCTTCCTCCCGCCGCTGCTGCGTTGCCGCCGCCGCCGTCACCTCCCCCGCGGGATCAGGTTACTGCAATCAATGCCACTGGCTCCACCTGCCCTTCCAATGCCCCTGCTGGGGGCTGCAGTGACCCCCCCTCCCTGGCCCAGGCTTGCAAGCAGATGGCAGAAATCTGGGCTGTTTCCCCCCAAAGCCAGCTCCTGATCAGCTTTAAAGGGCCAGCACCACACTCAAGGTGGCAGGTTGAAGAAGAGGAATGGGCTTGCAGAATTCCCCAAGAATGGTACCCTGTTCACACAGCCGCACGCTCAGCACTCAGCACCCACGGCATCAGGGAGACTTCTGTGGTCTGAGGGCAAATGGAGACAGTGCCGGCTGACCAGACTGGATCCAGGTAGCCTCCTTCCCCAGGCAGGGCTCTAGCCGTCCTGCAGGCCCCAGGAAGGAAGGGCCAATGGGTGCAGGAGGCACCAGCGCCAAGGACAAGCCAGCGCTTGGACTTCTCAGAGCAAGGCAGGAAATGCACTGGCTGCTAATAAACTTGCTGTCACGTGGAGTGATTTTCACAGAGAGATTCCCAGCAAGGGAAGGGGCTCATTAGGCCTCCTCCCACCAGCAGCCCAAGGACCAGGGCCCCCCAAAGGTGGCAGGAGGGAGTGGTCTCCAAGGTGTGGGAAGAGCCATCCTCATTGTGGCCAGAACAGGTGCCCTTTCAGCTCAGGGACAAGAACTCAGGAGCCAGCACTAAGTAAGCGTGGCATAGATACAACGCACAGGAAGGGTCTCTGGGGGGCAGCCAGCACCGGGGAGCTACAGGACCCCTAGGCACCTGACAGGGGTGTTCTCAGATGCCCCCTGCTCTGCCAGTGACCCCAGCACACATCATGTGTCCCCATCAAGAGCCCTGCTGCAGCTCCTGCCTCTGCCCTCCTAGGCCTCCCCACTAGCCTGCCTGCCTGCCTTAGTCTCCCATGCTGCACCACCCCGCCCCGCCCCACGACTGGGCAAAGTGATCACAAATCCCATCATCCCTTCTGCCCCCACTCAAAACCCTCCAAAGTTCTCTGCTAAGGGTAGGCAGATTCCTGTGCTTGGCATTTAAGGCCCCAGCTCTATGTATATATAATCATCTATTTAGTGATCTATGTCCTCACAGGTGGGTGCCATGACTCCCCAGGACCTAACCCAAGGTGTGGAGGCAGCATAATGAAGCCCATTCCTCCAGGAAGCCCCCCTTGACCTCCCATGTGCCTGGTGACAGACACCACCTGCCTGGCTACAAAGCAGCATGGTGGAGCCAACAAGACCAGGCCTTCTCCCTCTCTGGTGTGGCTCCAGGCCAGACTAGATACATGGGGCAGATTCGGGGAGGGCACCCCATGGGCACCAGGTGCTCAACACGTGCCCACTGGATGCAGGTGAAAGGACATTCTCAGTGCCCACCTCCTCTCAATCTGGTTTGGATTCAGACCCTCAAGGCCTGGCCTGGACCTGGACGGAGGTGTTCCCGCTGTCCTGACCTCGACAACGCCCCTGTGCCTACAGCCTGGGACACCAGGAGGAGCCCACTGCGGAATGATTCATCTTCTCAGGCTTGGAAGAAGAGGCCTGAGAGCAAATTCTGGGTCACTTACAAGCCACTGCCCTGCCCTGGCCACCAAACTTGTCACCACATGTCCTCACCAGACCTGGGCAGAGGATCCTGTTCCATAGACAAGAAGCACGAAGGCTCGGCCCTGAGCTGCCAAAGGCCTCAGTTTCCCATTATAAAGAGGGCTGCTGGTTCCTGCCCCACCCCCTGGGAAGATGACAGGGAGAGTGTCACGCCAAGGATCACTGGGGAATGACGGGCCCAGGCGGCCCCTTGCAAGTCACCCCTCACCAGAGACCCTGCCCCGTCCTTCCTCCTCCTGCACTGGCCCCTGGCTGCAAGGTGGAGGAGACCAAGAGTGGGGAAGAAGGAAGAGACGGAGGCAGAGAGGAAGCGGGGAGCAGGAGGTTCCCTCCTGACCTTGCCTAGTCCACCTTCTTTCTGGAAACCTGAGCCATGCGCAGCCTCCCCGGGCTGCGCCTCCCCTAGGGCCTGGACACCTGGCAGCCTCCTTCGGAGCAGCCACTGCTGATCGATCCATCGGCCCGCTGGCTGCTCTGGCCGGACAACTGTGCCTGGTAACATTTGGTGGCTCTGTGCCCGAGCATGGTCTCTGGAGCCCTCCCTGACCTTTGGAGTCTATCAACACATCCTGGGCCCCTCCTCCAGCATTAACCTCACCCCTCCTGTGTGGGGCTCTGCCACCACCCTGGCCACCCCATGCCCCCCTGCCCGTATTTCTCAAGCTGGGCTCCCTTCAGAAGAGGGGCTGAGTGGTGACACAGGCCACATCAGTGCCAGGGGCTGGGATGTATGAGCTGAGGGCCAGCACAGGGCTCTAGGTCCCTGGTGTGGATGGAACGCCATGCACTTCTCATGACAGAGGGCTCCTGTGGTCCAGGGGTCGCTGTGACACCTATGGTTGGCCTTCTGCTCCCCCACACATGGCTCTCCACCAGGCAACTGGACCCGAGCCAACGCCTGATGTGTGATTGTGGTCTGGTCCCCCTCCCCAGCTCAGCCCCACAATGGCTGCCCTGGACCTCAGGAAAAGGGGCAGAAGTTCCCCCTGTGGTCCGAAGGCTCTCAGGGCCTTGGGTGCTCACCTTGTACTGATTCCCTCACTCCCTAGCTCACTCTCCAGCCCCCTCCCCCCTGGCAACAATGGCTCCTTGACCTCTGGGCTCTCTGGGGCCCTCTTGGCAGTTGTGGGATGACTAACTCTTCAAATGGGTCATGTGACCAGTGCTGGTGTCCCTGAGAGGCAGGGAGGCCATCATGGCAGGGTCGAGTCTTTGTCCAGCAACACTCGAGGTGCCTGGCGGGCGGTTACAAGAGCTCTGTGCAAATGTGCATGAGTGTGCCTGGTCCTCCCAGCCCTCCGCCGGGGAAACCTCGGTCAGTCCCCACCTGGCTTGGCTTCACGTGGAGCTGGATGTCTGGGCCGCCGGGAAGATGGTGCTGGGTGAAGGGTGGGGTGCGGCGAGCCCGGCCAGGGTGCTCTCATCCCCAGTCCCTCTGGGTGGACCCTGGGCCAGGCTGGCTTTGTTCCTTAGGTGTGGAATTCTCTTCCTAACCAAGTCCACACTGGCAGCCTCTCCAGTGAAAACAGTCAAACCTGAAAATCACTGCCCACCTCGCCTCTTCTGTAAGTCTCCTGAGGGCAGCTACTGCTAACGGTATCCACAGATTTTAAATTTGTGTGTGTGTGTGTGTGGTGCACCGAGGATCAAACTCACAACCTCACACCTGCCAGGTAGGTGCTTAAGTCACTGAGCCAAACTCCTGGCCCTAGTTTTTTGAGACCGGGTTGCACTATGTAGCTCAGGTCGGCCTTGTGCTCTTGTTGTAGCCCAAGCCAGCCTTGAACTCACAACGCTCCTCCTACCTCAGCCTCCTGAGTGCTGGGATTAAAGGCGTGCACCACCATGCCCGGCTCGATTTTAAAATTTTTATTTTTTTTGTGATACTATGGACTGAACCCAGGGCCTTCCCCCTGAGCTACATCCCCAGTCCTTATATTTCGTTTGAAGACTGAGTCTCATTAAGTCACTAAGTTGCCCACACTGGGCCCAAACTTGCTATCCTCCTGCTTCAGCCTCCCAGAGTGCTGGGATTACAGGTATGCAGCTCCCAGCCCTGGCTTCCTACAGATTTTTGAATGGAGTGGGGGCCAAGGTACAAAGATGGACTTCCAGGATGGGTGAGACCCCTTTGTAGGGGTGGCAGTAGTGATCCAATGTGTAGAAACCTTTGGGCCCCTAGCTAAAGGTTGCAGCCTGTTCCCAGGAACCCAGAGACCAACTTGAGGGCCCCAATGTCCAGCTGAACTGTTGTCTCGCTACTTCCGGTTGTGGGAGGCAATCAGCCCAGCTGCCCAGCTGGGCTTACCAGGGCCAAGCCAGGGCCACAGCGGCCATTCTGCCTCCCCACTGCCACCAAAGCATGGGGAGGTGGTTGAACAGTGGAAGCTGGTGCTCCTCAGCCAGGCCCCCTGGGTAATGAGGTCCCTCTGAGGTGACAGGGGTCATTTCTCTCTACATGGTCACTCCCAGCCCAGTCCTCCCCCTGGAGCTCCAGACCCCAACCAACTACCCGCTTGACACCTCCAACTGGGTCCCCAGTGGCCACCAATCTGCTATTCAGCAGGTGACCACCCTGCCTGCCAACCCTCAGTCCCCTTGGACACCTGGGCCAAGGGACCCGCCATTTTGGATCGCCCCCCCCCACTGCCTCAGGCCAGATCCCTCCCCAGGCACGACTCCACCCCTAGATCGCCCTTGAGTCCTGTCCATCCATCTGTCCTTCCCACGGGCAGCCTGGCCAGTGACCTCTGTAGAGTACACATCTGGGCTGTCACTACCTGCCTGACCCCCTCCTGGCCCCGAATGCTTGTTGGTGAAGAGGCCACTGTGTCCTGGTGTGGCCTGCAAGCACCTGCGTGCCTTTCTCTCCACCTCTGCCACACAAGGGCGTCTGTCACCCTGCCCGTCCTCCTGGTCTCCAGCCTGGTCCTGCTCCTGCGGTGCCCTCCTCCTGTCCATTCCTGCTCACCAGCAGGCCCGAGCTGAGATGTCCCTTCGTCTGGTGACCCTGGACCTGCATGACGTCACACTCAGCCTGTCTGGGAAGGCCTGGTCCATCTGTCTCCTCTCTACGAAGTCCCAGCGTGACGACAGACCCACGACCTGGCCTCAGGGCAAAGCGCAGAACAGCCAGAGCGGAGATGAGCGGCAGCCAGGTGTGTGTGTGTGTGTGTGTG
>RJWM01018551.1:0-40863 GCA_004363535.1 Dasyprocta punctata
GGGGGTGGGGGGATGGGGGGGTGGGGGCCGCTGGGTTCACTCACTCGCCCGCTCGCGACCACCTCACTCCACGGTCGACCGTCGTCTCTGCCATCGCGCCTCACCACAGCAAATCCACCGGCAGCTCCCCCGCGCATCAAGAGTACCAGGATCATACCTTCTCAGCTCGGGTCCCAGCTCTGATTGGATTCCGCTCCAGACAGGTCTCTGCCTTTATTTCATTCTTTTACTCTTTCCATGGGCTACAGTTCTCATTTTAGATTCTTCTTGGGTCCAGAGGACCCATCTCCCTCTTTTTTCCTTCTCTCTGTTATTATATTAGTTTATATTCCAGCATTTTGATGGTATATTCAGGGAGGCTCCCTGTCACGGTGTCATCTGGGTGGCCATCTTGGAGGAAGTCCAGTTACCTGATTTTTGAGAAGGACCTGAAAGTATGTCTTAGAAAAAAGTCTGTTTAACAAATGTTTGTGTGAAAATTGGATGTGAAAGTGTAGAGAATTGAAACTACTTTCCCTGTAACTTATTCTGTACAAAATAAAAAATACATATTAAAAGCAATTGCATTCACAACAGTTTTAGCTAATACCTAAAGATATATTTAACCAAGAAAGAGAGAAATGAGATATACATTAAAAAGATTGTTGAGATATTGAAGAATACACACACACACACACACGCAATGTAAAGACCTATATATGTGGTTAGAATAATATATGCTGTTATAGCATTCATATAATCCAAACAATGCATAGAATCAACTCAATTCCCAAATAGCTATGATATTCTTCACAGAAATAGAAAAATTATTCCTAATATTCTTAAGGAATCATAAAAATAACCCCGTATTGCCAAAACAGTCTTTAACAAAAGTAATAAGGCTGGAGTTATCCCAATACCTGTTTTCAAGGAATACTACAGAAGAGTAGTAACCAAGTCAGCATTTTACTACCACAAAAACAATAGATCAATGAAACAGAAAAAAAGAACTCCAAAATAAACATAAGCATCTTTATCCAACAAACTCCTGATAAAGCTGCTAAAACAGGCACCACAGAGAAGACATCCTGTTCAATGCAAGGGGCTTGTCTAAATGGGTATCTACATACAGAAGACGGAAAATTAATTCCTATCTCTCCTCCGACACAAATCCAACACAAAATGCACTCATGACCTTCATATAAGAGCTAAAACTTTTAAACCATTACAAAAATTTTAGGGGAAACCCCCACAGCATCAATATAGGCAAAGAATTATTTGATAGGACCAAAACAGTATAGAAGATAAAAGCAAAAATTGACAAGTGGGGTTATATTACACAGAATCTCCTGCACAGCTAAAGAAATAATCAACAAAGTGAAAAATATGCTAAGTAATTATTGTGAATTGTATTTTAATAAATTTGAGAAATTGAGACCTACAGGAGGAGATTGATCTATACCAAGAATGAAAAAGAAAAATTTACTCAGATAAACCATATTTACAGTGAATAAACATTTCCTCACTTTGCCTTAATAAATAGGATTATATTTCACTACAACAGGTAATCTTATGAGTAATAATCATCAAAAGACTAAAAATTATCTCATGAGAACCAAAGGAATAAACACAACTACTGAAATTTCATATGAATTTTTTGAAATTGTCTTTTTTGTGTTTTTATATTTTTATTTTATCCCATTTCAAATTATGAGCTCTGTTAAGTCTTCTCTCATGCTTTACTATTTCTTACAAATCACTGGTAAATGTGTATCTCTAAATGGCACTTCAGCTCCAATGTAGACATGGCTAAAGTTTTTCTTTTTGATAATTAATTAATCTGAGAGATGCCAATTACTGACCCTCACAAATGATAATTAGTTTTGTTGCTTCCAAATCTGACCTAATAAACCAGAGTTTATAAGAATAGAGAGTCATGGGCTCAAATTGGCCAAAAAAGTGTGTATATATGATAAAATAATTCTCACACCAGTAGCCATAAGATAAACATACACTGGAACTCCAATAATGAGACACTCTTTCTTGCAAATGCAATTATAATTTCATCCATGCAATTTTATATCATGTACTTTAGCACACATGTTAGTCCACTGAATTAAACTGGAATATATGTAAATTTGCCAAGCATAACTTTTCTTTTTCAGGTAAATTTTCTGTTATTCTCTAAAATGATATTTATAATGGAGGATGTAAATTATACATATTTGGGAAAAGAGCATTTAATTTGAGGAAAGATTGTATGAGATTGTTTTAGTTATAAGAAAAATATTTCCAAGGATTCAACAGCATTTCTTGGCAATGCATTGATTTTTTCAGAAAGAATAATGCATGTTTACTTAAAGATAAGGAACAAGTAATACACGCATAGTTTTTACACACTCTCTTCATTTATATCCATTATCCACTGAATCTGTTAACTCATTCTGGAAAGCATTCTGAAGCTTTATGTAGGAGACTCTTCCCTACAACTCCAACATAAATCTCACTTTCTTCATCCTTGCTCAGGTACTACCCAACAGGTGTTACCTTAATGAATTTTTTTTACATGCACTTTCTCATGCTTGTCATAACTAGAAGCTTGGTGGTTAAATGGCAAAAAATGAGACTTTTGTTCAATGTGTGATTCAGTAAATATTTGATTGAATATAAACATTTTCTTTTACAAAAGCAGATATTTGGATAAGTATATACAGAGATAGAGGGAGAGAAAGACAGAGAGAGGGAGGGAGGAAAGAGAGAGACAGACAGACAGACAGAGACAGACAGACAAAGAAGAATAGAGAAATAGAGAACTGGTAATCTAGATTTTTAGCAAGGCCATACAACACCCTCAGGGGCCCACTGATCCATAAAGTGAATACAAATATATCAGACAGTCAAATGTTTACATATGGTATAAAGGCAGACTATCTAGGCTGAGCTCATTCCAATTCCATTAGAACTATGAACAAATAAATGTTTGCGATCCAAAAATTGTATTTACATTTGTTTACCCATGTATTATACAATTTTTCTTGAGGTCGGGATACTTATTATGCCTTTTAATGAATGCTGAAATTTATGAATGGATACATTAAGTAATATCTAGTAAGTAATAAGCTAAGGACTCCAGATATCAAATTAATTAGATACTTTTCTTTGAATTGGAGTATTGGATTGTAAATTAAATTCAATTTAGGAGCAACTGTAACTAATATATTTATTATTACACATTTATGGTATGTTAGTTCACAATACAGTTTAAAAACATTGAATTATTGCACATTTCAAAAACTTTATAAATTACAATGAAAATTTTTCCAAATATTTTATTTTATGGAAAAAACAAAATTTCATTACAAAATGGTAAGAGAATTACAATAGTTCATACACTTTATGTCATTATCTTCAAAGTAGTTACAAGACATCCACAAAGTTTATTTTAAAAAGGAAACAAATGGATAACAACTCATAACATTCTTTCTCTTCAATGAACTAATTTTTATTTCAAATGAATCTTTAAACTTTTTTCAAACAAATATATCACGATTCAGAATTGTTAGATATACTTAAATTTTTTTGATATTTTTCAAGTCATTCAATTGGAAGTAACAATATTTTTAGAGGACATGTATACATTAAACCTATTTGCAATACTCATCAATTACAATTAAAATAATTGGTATTATAAAATTTATTTATATTATTTTACATTATAAGCATACATTCCTAAAGGATTTAAAGTATGATATTTTCCTTGTATCTGAAATATTGATTATTTTTAGCATTATAACCGAGTTAGTTTTGCATTATAGGTGTGGTTTGAAAATTAATTTGCAATAGTGGGAGAAAGATAAAAATAAATGTAAAATAAAAGTGAAAGTTATTTTGCTATATGATATAATCTTAAGATATTGCTTTCTACAAACAGTTCATTTTCTTCAAATATGCAGAATCATTTCATAAGCAACAAAAAATGAACTGCTAGTGTACATTAACATAAAATTTGCAAATAACTAACAATCATAGTTTTTTGCCCCTCACCTTAATCACAAATGATTGCTAATAATACAAATAAAGATCTGCATTCTAGAATATTAGTTACTTGCCTAGCAAGCTTCAGCTTTTTAAATGCATTGTGTAATTTGTTTACAATCTTCCTCGAAGACTGTTACAGTTATCACACTTTTATGGTTTTTGTGTCTTCATGATTTTATGAACTACAGTGACATAGAACAGAAAAGCAGGTTTATCAGGTCATGAGTGTAGATAACTAAAGAGAAAAAAATCAAATTACTAAGGCTACAGAGAGCTGAAAAGATCTTCAGTGACATAGTGGCTTATTTTGTAGATTCACACTCTGAAGACATTATTGAATCCAGTGATCTTTTAGAATTACTCTCTTCTAGTGTTTATTATAAATACAGATTAATAACTACATTCAATGACTAAATAACAAATCATTTTGTCAGCATTTCAAATTTTGAACCAATATTCATCATTTATCTAAATAACTAAGCTCAATATTACATAAAATTTTGTGTCAGTGAGAATAATGACAGCTAAAGCATTTTAATGATGCACTTTTAGTAGCTCTTTCAATGAATGTCAACTCTATGTTTTTTAATTTTGAATAATGAAAAGACTAATATTTTATGAAAATATTTAAAGATCACTCCAGAAAATAATATTGATGTAGTCATTTGAAATTACTCTGGTCTTGCATTAGTGAACTTAGAGAATGCAGTAATATTAAAATGTGCTGTAACATGCCATTGCTAATCATTTCAGTGTGTTGACATGATTTGAAATTCTGCATTTTAATATTATACATATGGCACAGCATTATTAATTTCTATCAATTCACATTAGTTACATTTTAAAATGGGCAATATCATATTTTTCAAACTTTTAAAGGCTCTTTAATTTTAATGTGCATTAGAATAACCTGGAATACTTAAATAGAGTTATGACTGAGTTTTACTCTAGATTAATTAGGTCAAAGTCTTCTAGGAATGTGTTATCTAATATCGTCTAGATTTTCTGGATTTATCCGGGTAGATAAACTTCTGAAGTCTATTCTCTGTATTTCTAGATTTTAGCAACCTGTGGGAATATCTTCTGGAAAAATTGAGAGTTTTGTTTATATTCAATTTCCCAATATGAAACATTTCACATTAAACTTCATTGTTTAAAAAGTAATATTGAAGTATTTCATTTGTGCCCTTAAAAATATTTGTAGCTATCAGCTCATATATCATCCCAATTCTTGGTAGCAAATTAACACAATGTAGATTTTAATACTTTTTTTAAATCATATTTAGATAAACAGTGAAACAGAACAGAATGTGAAACATGTGGCATTTATTTACCCCAGGTAGGTTTATTACAGTCAAGAGGCTGAAATCCAATAGCTATCAAATGAGTAAAGTGTGAATCACATAAAGCCTGTCTAGGGTGGTGTGTTTAATTGCATTATGCAATGCTACTTTTAAAAATAAATTAATTTAAATTAACATATACAAATGCTTTCAATTAATAAGTTGAATTCATGGCAGGGATACTCATAGATAAGGATTTTGTGATTTATACTTTTAATTAAAAATATAATTTTGAAATTCTTGTTGAAAATATGAACAGTTGAAATTTTATTAGTTTCTTACTTTGGACTTACTTATTTCATTCTCATATATGATTGGATAATAAAGATATTGACAAACACCACATCAGATAAGTCAAATCCAACAGAGTTTACAGATAGCTATGTTTATGAATTTAAGATGTAAATTTGAATTTTCTGTAAGTTTGTTTGGCTATCCTTTTACCAATATCTACACTCAGTCACTATTATTCCACTGAGTAACAACATTCTCAGATACATAGCTGTTAATAGCTCTACATGTACTGTCAGAGATTAGTATTTCACATACTAATACTATTTCAACATACTATTAGTCCAAAGTACTACCATGTATACGTGTCAAAGTACTATGTATAATTTGTTAAATTTTCTACCCTTACTCAGCTTGTTCTTATATTAACATTTGAAAATCATAGGCAGTTTTCAAAACTAAGTAATATTATTGGTATAATTAAGTTAAGGTTCAGAAGCTCTTTGGATTTCAACACTTGTTCCACTGATACTCTTTTTTGTTTATGGATTAAATGTTAGATCTCAGGTTCATTTAGTTATGCATATTTGGTCCTTTCCAATCTGAGAAGAATCATCAGTCTCTGCTTCTGAAATGCTGACACTTTGAAGATTATTCATCAGGGTTTTTTTGTTTTGTTTTTTATTCGTTATTTGTTTGTTTGTTTTTGGTACCAGGGATCAAACTCATGACCTCACGCTTGCCAGGCAGGCGCTTACGCTGCTGAACTAAATGTCCGGCCAATTTCAGTTATTTTTAACATATCCTTCAGTTTTGTTTAGCTGATACTTTGCAATGCTAAGATTTAGGTTAAACATCTTTGAGAAAAGCTTAAAAGAATCAATAAACCTCCCAATGTATCATATAAATGGGCACACGATATTGACATATACTACTTTAATATTAACCTCAATCACATGGAGAAGGTGGTGTCTGCCAGTATTTTTTAGTAAACTTACTGTTTTCCTCTTTGTAATTACTCAGTATGATGGGGGAGCTGTGTTGATGCTGTAAGTATATCCACTATCTGTTAAACTTTCAGCCACTAATTTTAATATCCTCTTACATTTGCTAATTAAAATTGTATTTCAAAGAAGAGATATCACTTCATCAACATTTATTCTATTATATATGCTTTTATGCACTGCTATCATTATGGACTCAGTATTTTATTTATTGGATTATAATATAATGCTAGTATTACACCAGCTTTATTCACCGGACACTCCTTTAGGTTGGCCCCTATGCCCTTTTGACAAGACAACATGTCTCCATCACTTTTTTGTTTTAAACGACTTTTCAACTTTTTGACATTCACAGATGTTCCAGGATCCTATAATTTTCTTGTCCCAGCCTTGAGGAAATTATCCACTTATCCAGGAGTTCTAGTTTCTTTTAGTAGAGAATGATTAGTAAACATACCTGACAGTCTCATACATTCATCAAAGAGGCATCCCACTTCTAGCTTATCTCAGTGAACAGGGCCTCCAAATACATATACTCTTACTAATTCATGCTTACACTCACGCATTTTTCTGTATTCATATGTGGCTATGTTAAACAATTAGTCATTATTGGATATTGTCAAATCCAACTAGCTCCATAGGGATTATTTTAGATTTTTCCTTTGTTATTTGGTCCTTTTCATTATTTATAACTTCTTTATTTGATTTTCATTATTTATCATACATTTTTACATTTGTGCAAAAATAATCTACCATTTAAGTCACTTTGGAATTTCTAACCCATAACTCCAAAAAGTTAATTGAACAAATGCAGTGTAGTGTTTGTGTACAGTTGTTTAAGACTTAATCTTATAAACAAAGTTTTCCACAAATACTCTTACATCAGCACTTTTTGTCTCCATTGCCTTTATGCAGTTATTATATTACTTTTTTTCAGTCAGGGTTTTTCTGTGTAGTCCAGGCTGGCCTCAAACTCACAGTGATCCTCCTATCTCAGCCTCCCAAGTGCTAGGATTACAGGTGTGTGCCACCACACCTACTTTAAATTCACCTTTTTGTTTTATACAGTTCTGTATGGTTTGACAAATGCATAGTCATGTGTCTATCTCCACACATTTCTTTTTTTTCTTTTCTTTTCTTTTTTTTTTTTTTTTTTGTGGCACTGGGTATCAAACTCACACCTCACGCCTGCCAGGCAGGTGCTTAAGCCACTGTACCAAACTCCCAACCCTAGTTTTTTGAGGCAGGATCACACTATATAGCTTAAGCCAGCCTTGTGCTCGCGTTGCCACCCACGCTGGCCTTGAACTCACAACACTCCTCCTACCTCAGCCTCCCAAGTGCTGGGATTAAAAACGTGTGCCACCACGCCCAGCTCTCCACACATTTCATATATAGCAATTTCTTTATCCTGAAATGACTCCATGCCACATCTTCTTTAGATGAGCCTCTTTTCCAACCATAGAAAACCAGTGCTGTATTTTATTGCCTTCATTGTTTTGCATGCACCAATAGTTGGTTATCTATTAAAGGATATTACTGGCCTTTTAACTTTTTTGTTGTTGATTTTAAGTAAACATGTGTAAAGTTTTTGTTTCAACATTTGTGTTTTTCTTTCTCCAGGTAAGATTTCTATAAGTAGAATTACAGAATCAGAGGTTGTTACATATTTGACTTTAAAAAGAACCACCAAATTGTTTTCCAAAAAATTTTGAACATTGTACATTGCCCATATTAATATATGGGAATTCCATTGGCTTTGTATCTTTCCCAGTACTTGATATTGACGTTCTTATCTGACTTGAGACATTCTAACTTGTGTCATATGTTATCTCATTGTGACTTACTATTTCCTTTTCTAGTAATTTTGATGAGTATATTTTCATAAACTTATTTGCCATATATGTATTGAGATATTTGTCCAGATCATCGGTACTTTTACAAAATGTTTTGTGTATGTTCAATTTGGAGATAATTTTTACTGTCTTGATACTAATCCTTTGACACAAAAGGGATGGTCATATATTTTATATCAGTCTGTGACTTAACTGTTCGTTAACTGTTAATGTGATCTGTCACATAACTTTTTTCCCATTATGTATATAATTCATTTTATCAATTATAATAAAATATAAATATAACTGATTTTAGTCTATTACTGTTTTGGACTTATATCTCTACTTTTTTCTTAGAATATTAAACATAAGATTCATGTTTTGAACTGATTCTGATGTGTGCTTTAAAACTTGAGTGTTTTTTTTTCTAGTTTTTTCATATAACTTATAATATTTGTTGCTGTTTTGAGAATTGAAAGCTAGTAGACATCATGTATGAAACCTTAATTCTGAAGTACTTTTGATTCCTGTAAATGGGCATGCCTTTTATTCTATAGGTCTTTACAATAGATGTTAAATTAACCCAGTGGTAAGTTTTAGTAGGTTTGATTTTGTTTTAAAAACCTTCATCATTCCCCCAGCTTCAAAATCTTGTGGGAATATTTTACATTTAGGTTAGAAGTTGGTTTGGAGAAATGTCTGCACAACACTGAGCTTTAAGTCTTTTCTTTGCTCTGTGTTTCAGAGGTTTTCTTTGCATATTCTTATCTCTTACTAAGCATTTTACTGTTTATATAATTTAAAAGTTTGTTAGCTAGTTATAAGCATGATGGTGATAGTTGTCTACCCTTGGTTGCTTCTGTTGGACTTCAGTCTTAGGCGCACAATCTGTCTTTTTTCTTAAGAGATTTGGCTTTCTCTATTTATCTGCACAGGTTGTAGGGCTTAGCACATAATCCTGACCCTCTGCTGGGAGGATTATTGTTCTCGTCATGTTTCCTGCTCCTTAGCTACAAAGAATTTTCGTCAACATTCTAAAGACAGGGATATTTACTGCTTCCATCCTCCTGCAAGTATTTTTATTCTACAGAGACAGTAGGAAAGTTATCTGAGTGAAGTGTTCATGACTTCCACAGGAACAGTTTCTGTTAGGGACCCCAGGTCTCTGTCTTGAACCCTGCAATCTTAAACTTGTTTCCACTCTTTTCTGAGATTAGTCAGTGGAATTTTCACAAAAATAACATGGTCTGTAACACAATTAGACCTCATCAAATGTCAGCTCTTCTTGTAAACTTCCTTAGTCATATTGCTTACATTTTATAAGTCAGATGTATCCACTATTGCCTACATGATTTTTTCTCTTTGCAGATGTAGGTACTCCCTGGAGTTTGGGCCATTCAGTGCTTCTCCTGTCCTTGATCTCCAATAGGTGTGAAAAACTGTTAATCTGAAGCTGTGCCAGACATGTGCAGTCTGTCACTTCATCACTGTCCCAGGAGAATTGATCTTAGCCTGGAATGTTTCCTAACATGGAGCAAAAAGACCCCATAGTCAGTCTCGTGCTTATTGCCTCTTATCAGAATATTTTGTCTTGTTTCAGATATAGTGTCTTCTTTTTCAGTGGCCATCAGGGGAAGCCCCTGCTTTCTGTATTTCAGACCTTTTACTGTAACATGAAATGAGATGCATGTGATCACATAGCCCCTGACTCCTGTGGAAGAGATCCACCAGGGATAGGGTCTGATCTAATGGAAGGAGTTGAAGTTTGTGCACATAGTCCCTTCTTGCTGTAAGTAAATGCTAGTCTTGTTGTCTGTTCTTGAATTGAGCACTGATCTTAGATGATACTTATGAACTTCTGAACAAAAGTAATACGCTATTCTTTAGCAGTGCCTGACCACACCACAAACAGTGAAGCATCTTTTGCATTGAAAACTGGAACATCATTCTTCCTAGTCTTCTACAGCCTCAGGGCAAAGTACTGAACTTCAGGCATTAGTAGTAATGAAATTTGCACAATTTTTTTCTAAAACTAAGGAAATAGAAGCCCACTGTATGACAGAATTGTGGTCTTTCTTTAAATTTCAAATATAGTGCTAATGGACATGGAAATTAGAATAAGTTTTGAAAAGGCATTGAATAATAATTTTGCTTTCTATTATAATTTTAATTTTTGATAATTCTTCATAACTAAAATTTTAATTTAACATTAACAGAACAAGCCAAATTACTTTTTACTATATAAGTGAAATGAATTATGCGGCACTGTCTCATTTAACAAGGATGAACATGCAGTTCAAATATAGATGATTCTGTTAGCAGTCATTTGATTTTATTTCTCATGTTATTTTGTAATACAATAAAGACTAAAGAAAAACAATGCTCATCCTTGTCTTTGAAACTTTGTTTTGAAATGTAATATGTTCTTGAGTATTCAGGCCATGTTTTTCTCACACACAAGTCCTTCTTCAAAGTATTTTTTAGTACTAGAAATTGATCGCACATCCTTCATGAAAAATTACATTTCCCTCTATGCCCACCATCTGTCCTTCTTTTTAAATTTTTGATAGGGTGTCACTATATCACTAAATTGTCCAGACTAAGGTCAAACTTCAGCCTCTGTTTTCTAGAGGGCTGGGATTATGTGTGGAAATCACTACTTGTGGCTACACGAAAGTCTTAGTAATTGATCGAGGTAGTGGTGCTGTTATCCAAAGATGTATTTACCCAGTTGTAATATTAGATATAAATGATATGAGTGGGCTGGCTGAAGCCTGATGGAGATTCATAGTGCAGGAAGGTCTCCTGAAGTTCCTACAATTAGAACATTTATCCTGACTTAAGAAAATAATGGTGGAAAAAGTAAATCGTAATCAATGAGGAAATCAAATCATGAAGGATGAGAAAAGTGGTGCTCTGTATTGGGTTGGAGGTACAAAACCAAGTTGTTAAAAAAAAAGAAAAAAAGAAAAAAAGAAAGAAAATGAAACCTAGATTTGTAAGTAAGGCCAAAAGTCACTGGAATATTATAGATGATATGATTCAGGCAAAGTTGATTTATTTTTCAAGTTGATTTTTGTCCTGCTCCAATTTGGTATTAATTACACGCAAACAATTTTACATAAATTGTTTAAAATTAAACAATGGCAAAGTAAATTGTTTGAGTTACTTTTCTCATTGGGGAGACAAAATATCAAACACCAAAGTTAAAGGAGAAAAAGTTCATTTGGCTCACAGTTTGAAGAGGTTTTAGTCTATAGTTGACTGGCTCCAAAGCAGAGAGGCATCACAGAGGAGAAACAGTTCATGGCAGGCAGAAGACAACAAAGCAGCAAGCAGCAAGTTACAAGTTCCTTCTTTCTATCTCTTATATTTTATCCATTCAAACCCAGAATAGGACTGCCTTAATCCTAGGTTTGCACTATGAATCAATCCCAGCATCACATCCTTGATTCCAGATCACAAGCCCTAGATCCAGACACTTCCAAAACCATCTATGACTGAACCAGGATTTGGGGGGATATCTAGACAAAAGTAATAATATAGACATAGAAGACTTAAAGGTGACAAATCATCTTAGCTAAAATATATTTAAGGCAGAAGTACTATTAGATGAACTAAGATTATAGTGAAGTATAATTTAATTATTAACTTTGTGAAGTAGATTTTGTACATTCTGAAATACAATTAGGCTGCTATGTGTTCACATAAATGTCTAGTTCTACTGACTATTTACAAATAACTGTGGAACTTTGCAAATTTATTACTAGAAAATAAATTATAATTCATTTTCTTTTCATTCATTAAGCATTCATTTTATTCTGCAATTATGTAATTTGTTATTTTGATGTTCTTCTAAAAAGTCAATGCTAAATAATATATTTTACTTATTTTGGGGCATTAAAATCAATGAAATAAGAAAAGTACCAAATTCAGGCAGTAGCCTTCATGATGAGGTGATGAATTGAGTAAGCACTTTCTTTTAAACAAGACTTAAAATTATTAATCAAGCATAATGTTTTTGTATTCATTTTCCCTAAAATTTCTAAAAATAATTTCTAATACAAAGTTCCCCATCAACTTCTCTGTATATTTCAAACTTATAAATAAAAGAAGGATAATCAATGATCAGTAAATGGGAAAACAAATTTACATTAAAATTTGAATGAATGATCTACACCATACAACTAGAATATGATGAAGTAGATCTGATAAAGTTTAGACTGCTATATACACCTTTATGTGGATAATTCATACTTTAATATTGATAACAAACATTTTTGATGTAAAATATGTATGAAAGACTGAAGAGCCTATTAAAATGTATATGTAGAGAGAAACTTGATGACATTTGGAAAATGGTATGTCAGATACGATTCTCTTAGAAAGCCATTTTTTAAACATGAAAATTAGAAAGGGAAATCTGATTACAAAAAAAAGGTTACTTTCTGACACACTGTTTTAAACTGTTATGATGCTTTTTAGAAAGGAGAATTATGTTACACATATATAGCAATTTAAATAATAGCTGAGAAACTAAAACAATATGCACAATAAGAGTGAAAAGCCAGCATAAATTATAAATTACTTTCTTGATATTATTAAAAATACTCCTTCAGGATTAACAGAAATGATGGTTCAAATAATGTTCAAAGAATATGTACAATATTTTTTATCTCATGGATATATTATTTAAAGGGTAAGTTAGCTCTTGTGAGTATTAACTATCTTCATTAAAGAATGACAAGTTTGTTAGGACATAGTAAAAAGGTATCAATAGCAAAGAATGAAAGGCCTCAAATTTTGTGTATACTTTGCCTAGAGATTCTTTTGTACTTTTTTGTACAAGTTCATTTAATAAAATTTCTTACACTAATATTTATTAACTTACATAATTGCTAAGCTTGTAATTTCATGTTATTACTTGGATATTTAAAAAATTCTGTGACTATTTAGAATATATTCTGTGGAATTCATATAATTTGAAATTATAATTATTTTAAAAGCATATGAATAATTTTGCTTCTGAATGTCAAAATTTTACATATATTTTCTCATTGATCTTGTATTTCTACTTCACTTTTCTGCAAAGAATTTAATTCTGAAATGCATGTTATTTAAATTCTTTTGATTGCCCTTTCTTTCCTACAACAGCTATATTTTAAAGTTTTAAGAGTTTTATTTTCATTTTAATGTATAGTTACATTAAGAATTATTTTTCATATAATTTATTGATATAATCTGAATGTATTCCACGTTTTGATGATTAACTTCTTTGTATCAAATGTAAAACTATTGTAGATATTCCACATGACATATGAGGCTTTAAACTCAATATTGAAATTCATACAGGCCCAAGAAATTGGTGGTGTTTTTTTCCTCCATCTTTTAAGTTTAAAAATGGCATTCAGTATTTGAATTCCTTCAGAGCAATGTGTTAAGAAATGTATCCACCTTATGACAATTTTACCTAACAACTCAGTGACCTTGTTTTTCTATGCTAAATAGTAAAATCTACAGTAATGATTATGAAAATGAAAAGGGAAATCCCTGATCTGTTAATAGTGATTTTACATGTACTTTATATTTTCGCTCTTTTACGTGTCTTGCCTTTGTTGTTCTTTTTTTTTTAACGTTAGGGTTTTTGTATGTGTTTAAGTTTTATTGGTGTATAACTTAAATATCACAAAGTTTACCTGCTTAAATAGTTTAAACAATTCTGTGATTGCTAGTATATTTACAAAATGCAGCAACCACCATCATGAGCTAACTTTAGAACATTTTCCTCATTTATCATAGTAGAAAAAACATCTTGTGTCCATTAGCAGGTCATTCTTGCACAAATTAAGGTAGCAAAATTCAACTGTTGTACAAATTAGTGCCCAAATGGGTTGTAATTTGTGCATGCAAGGAGGAGAAACTGCTTCACCCAAGATCTTCTCAGGCAGATATTGCCAAGAAAAGGGCACACATAGAAGCTGAATATCTACAAAAGTCTTCTGCATAAATTCTCCATGTTCTGGAATCTTTTGGGTAGTGTTTGTAAATGCCTAAAGTATATTTACATGGAAGGCATTTATATAGTTTGATGCCTATTCACATAAGGCCAAATTCATGAAACTGTTTACTGCCTGACAAATCATTTGAGTGTGTTTTCAAACTTGATAATTTAACACCAGTAAAAGTATGTATATAAGAAATAGGGAAACTTTTATGCACAGAATAGACTTACTATAAAAAATGCACTCTGGTGTTTTATGTGTTACTTTATTTAATTAAATATATTAGACTGTAATACACCAAACATATTCCATGACCTGGTAATAAGGCAGAAGTCCAATTTAAACAATCACCAGATTTCGTAGTTGGATCAGGAGAGTACAGTTTGCATAGTTTCATTATAAAAATGTATTAAAACCAGGTTAGTAAAGTGCTTTGATAATTATTAGAGTGCTTTCAATTATCATATTCCAAAGAAGTATTTATATCCAGGCTTCAAATAAGCAAATAACGCTATGGCTAAAAAATGAGAATTGTATCTGTAATAAGCTCTTCAATATTTCATATTTAATATTGAGTGTGTTTAATTGATTTATAAGCATGGTATGGTATCATGACTAACAGAAATAACTTGAAAGATATGTTTTATGTATTCCCATTTTGAGCGAGGCTAATAAACAACCATTCCATGTGATCACAAAACTGAATTAGAAACAAGTTTTTGTTTAAAAAATTATTTAATTCTTTTCTTCTCTTACCTTTTCTAACTCAAAAACATTTGATCCATCTTCTCTCCTTTATGCATCCCTTTGAAGAGTCATATAAGTTGTAGAAAAATACTTTTATTTAAATTTAGAAATCTAAAATTTCTGTTGAGGATTTCTTTTGAATTTGAAAACATTACTATTGTCATATAATATTTATCCTGATTTATATGTAGCTTCTCAATGTGAGAAAAGGAAACTCAGTTGAAGCATTTAGATTAACAACTTCATTTAATAAATTACAATTCTCAAAATGTGTATATATATAATTCATCTACTTATTTGTGTTGATTATTTTTAAAAAATAAACTATTATTTTTCAAGTTTTATATATAAATAATACTTAACAGTAAAAATTATCGTAGTATTGTATTTATGACCTTAATAAAGCATCAAAATGACAGTGTTTGAATAATGGACTTTATTTAATCTGTTTGTCTAAAATGAAAATATGAGAGTTTTAATTTCACCTTTATTGTTACAGATATGAAAAATAATAACTACATTCTCAAATAGCCTATTTAGTGCATGGGGTATTCATTTACTTACTGACACACCTAGATTAGGTTGTAAATTGGAATGAATCATTAAAAGCAACTGCAACTCTGCTACCAAAAATGAAATCAAAGTAAAATAGAATATGAGGCAATTAGCAAAATTGAAAAACTTTCATTAAAAGCATATAAAGAATTATAATTAACTATTTTATTGCATGGCACACATTATTATAAAACTACATAACATAATTTTAATCATTGTTTACTACATTCTAAACAATATAAGTTACATAATATCTATAATTTAGACAGTATGATACATTGTGAAATCTTTTGTTAAAAAAATCTTAAGGTGCTTAAGGAACATATTTATCCATGTAAAGCATTATCTTTTTATTTTTAAGAATGAAGAAACCACTAAACTTGTTTGAGATAATTTGTTTATATTTCTTTGAGAAGTTTACAGTAATCTTCGTCAATTAACAATAATGTTTAGAAGGCACTAAATTTATACAAATACTGATTAGACATCTTGGAGCGTTTGGAATTTTGTTTTGCTAAAGTTTTCCTAAAACTTGTAGCGGATGATTTGAATTTTAAATTTGAAAATTAATGTATCATAAGAATGTCTTCACAAAACATGTATTTATTCTGCCTTTCAGTTGAATATGAGTACATTTAAAAGAACTTTTTGTGGAAATACTTGTTTAATCACAAAATAAAATCAGTCACATACGCTTGTAGATATTAATTTGCATCATACTCTTACCATTACCTAAAAGTAGGAAACACTAGAATTTAATTAGAAAACATCTACATGAGATTATTTTAAGTGAAGGCGAAATTTAAACTTTTATTTTCTTCTCACTGATCATTGTAAAAAAACCTATACCATACATGTATTTTATGGGCTGTTTCATTCATGTCACACAGAGAGGTAGAATCTTAGATTTGACAATGGCAAATGCTTATTACTTGATTGTATTCTCAGTCTCAAAGGACCATTGTTTTTTCTGTATTTTCTTGATGGAAAATCTCCTAAGATTAAATACTTAAAAGTCCAATTTGTGTTTGTGACACATCCTGCTGTACAAGATAATCAGTCTAATAAGATAGCAAACTGCAAAGAATTGAGAAATTGATTTTGCCAAGTTTTAACTTAATGAAAAACAACCTGGTTTCAATCACACTGGAAGGTGAAAGATAGAGTTGCTCATTAAGATCAAGATATGTCGGGAGCAAGCAACTTTGAGTCTTTAGAGATAAGATGTAACTGAAGAGAGTGGTCGCTAACAAATACAAAACAGAACAAAGCAAATCAGCAGGAAAGACATGAGATTTGCCAATAGGTTAACTCGAAGTCATTTCAGAAGCTGCTATGATATTTATTTTATTAAATAAACAAAAGACAATAGATTTATAAGTATTTTTCTTTGATAATCAAAGAAAAATTTCTGAACTTCCAAATCTTTCCCTTTCTAAATTCATTCATTTTCATATTCTCTCTCTCTCTCTCTCTCTCTCTCTCTCTCTCTCTCTCTCTCTGTCTCTCACTCTCCACCTCCTACCCCTAGCACAATATAGAAACTCTAAGGAATCAAAATCTGGTCAAAATATATGCCATAATAATATCAGACTTTAGATTTTGTCTTTCTCCTAAGTAGAAGAATGTTACTTCCTCAACAATGAGCTCACACTGTTTCTTTTGAGAAAACAGTTTGTTCTTTATTAAGGTTCTGCTTAAGAAATGTAAAACTCCATTAAAACACTGCATACAGACAAATAGATTTTTGGGTATTAGTTGGCCAAATGAATGGATTATAGGAAGTAGTTATTCAGCTGGAGAAAGTTACACTTCTTGGGTTCATAGCATACAAATATTGACACAAATCCTTTGTCATTTTGTGAAAACTCAATGCAGTCAGGATTCTGCTGACCCTGAATGACAGTTTATCAGTCTAATAGGCAACAAACTTTCCTTGCTCCATATCTTTAACCTGAGAGTATAATAAATGCACCAGTAGAATTTAACTTTCTTTTAATGTTTTCTACCAAGAATACAGTAATTACATACTCTTTCCAAAGTGCAAGTTAGTTAAATATTTGAAATACTCAAATCACCCTGAAAAAGTGGTTGAAAAGAAATTACAGGTATCCCATTTAGTATGTTTTGACTAGTGCTTTTCAGGCCAAAGATTTTTTTTTTTTTTTTTTGATGTTTACAGGTAAGGGTATGCCTTCAAAAAAAGAAAATATGTTTGAGTGCTATGCATGAGTAAGTAATTTCTTTTTCTCTTCTTTCTTTTCTTTTCTTTTTTATTTTTCTTTTAATTTTTTGGTATGGGGGATCAAACTCATAACCTCACACCTGCCAGGCAGGTGCTTATGCCACAGAGCTAAATCCCCAGCCCTGTTTTTTAAGATAGGGTCTCACTATGCAGTTCTGACTGGACTTGAATTCATTTTTTAGCCCAGGCTGGTCTCGAACTCACAGTGATTCTCCTGCCTCAGCCTTCTGAGGTTTTCCTGGGATTAAAGGTGTGCGCCGCCATGCCTGGCATATATATATATATATATATATATATATATATATATATATATATATATATTGTACCAGGAATTGGACTCATGACCTTGCACTTTCCAGGGAGGTGCTGTGTCACTGAATTATATCTCTGGTGTTCTTCTTTTTTCATTTAATGCTTAATGAATGATCCAAAAATTAGTCCCTTTTTGGTAGAAACTCTTTACATTTTCTTATATATCAATTCAGAGTTATCCGTTTTAACAGTTTCACGAAAGGAATTTGCTAATCTTGGATAAGATGAAAGGACATTTGACCATAGAACCTCCTAGATCATAATCTTTGTGTGGGAGTGTTAAGTATTCTTCTCAAGTTAACACTGGATCTCTAGATTCTGTGAACGGTTCTCAAAACTTTCAAAATTTGTAGTTATTAACAATTTTATAGCTGTCACACATCAACTCTACAAGATGACATTTTCTCAAATCCAAATATACTAAATCTTAACATTTTAAGCAAGTGCAAAATGAAAAGTACAAATTGCCAATATATAAAACTATTAAAAAATTCTATTGCCTTCTTCCCATTTAATGTGGCAGTAACATTCAGTAGACCTGTAACTTTATCAGGCTTTCCTATATAATTCTCGGTCCTTGCTTTGGTTTTATTTTTTTAGAGATTTTGTATCTTTTCCTTGAAGTTACTAATTAAGAATAGAAAAGTAGGAAATTTCAGTATTATTTCACAGATTATGTTGCAAGTTGTAGCAATGTACTGTAGTAGTTGTATCAAGGTACTATGGTTGTCAGTTTTTCCCAAGACAGTTCATATGACCCTGTATTAGATATATTATAGCTTTTGTTAAAAGATACAATGAGTTTCCCTTATATGCAGGAGGATTGCCATAAATTTAACCCTAGGTGGGTTTCTGTTTGCTTTTTTCTATTTTTCTCTGCTTGTCATAGAATACTGTCTATTCCACATATTCTAATTTAATGTTTTCTACCAATCTTCACTGTGCATTTAATTACTTTTTTGAAATTTATGTAAGGGAAATATTGGAGAAGTATTTTGGTACCACTAAGTCAAAATGCAAAGACTGTTTTTCTCACTAATTTCATTTTCCAAAATTGCTGGCAGTGTAATTTTCTATAGGATAGAAGTTGCAATTTTTATGAATTAGCATATGTGTAGCTTTATTTGAGTTTTAATAACCATAAGTTGTCACATAAAAAAAGAAACAATATATTTTTCTGTAACCTAGAATTTAAGACACTATCTGAATCAAAGTCTCCAAGTTTTGTAAGTAGACTGGGATACTGTAACTGAGTGCAGAATTCAGAATAATTTAGGCTAATGAAACTAAATATTAAAGCAAAGCATCAGTTGAAAGTAGTGAATGAAGGATTCCTAACGTCTGCTGGTATTTGTTAAACACTATGAGATTTCTAAGGCAGGAAAGTAAAAGTGTTTAAATTCCTTTTGATGTGTAGCTGGAAAAATAGCCTTCAATAATTACAGAGCCTAATCATACTCTTCAACTAGTTTTAGGTAATCTTTTATTTAATATTGTAAAAGGGGTTTTAGTCTCAACATCTTTCTTTAAATTGCATTGTGCTGCACAGTGTTATTAACATCAAACTTGTCAGTACTTAGCAATGTGAGTGTTTTTCTTGTTTTGTTATTGCTGTGCCTAGTTTATTCTGCATTGTCTCTGAATGGGATTGGCTTTCTTTTCCTCTGTTTATTGGCTGTAACTGTATCCTTCATGTTATCCATTTTTTGTTCTTATTATTAGGTTGATTTCCTATTAATCTAATTTGTAAGGACTATTTCTAAAAATGTTAAAAGAAATAAAGAAAATTTCCTAAATTTCCTTTTCAAATATGGTGCATGTATGTGCCTAGTATTTTTTCTTTCTTTGTTTCTTTCTTTGTTACTTTCTTTTTTTCTTGCTTTCTGTCTCCCTTCCTTCCTTCCTTCCTTCCTTCCTTCCTTCCTTCCTTCCTTCCTTCCTTCCTTCCTTCCTTCCTTCCTTCCTTCCTTTCTTCCTTCCTTCCTTCCTTCCTTCCTTCCTTCCTTCCTTCCTTCCCTCCTTTCTTCCTTCCTTCCTTTCTTCTTTCCTCCCTTGCTTTTTGTACAAAATCTCACTGTCCTAAAGGTTAGCCTTGAGTTCATTATCCAATTAGCCCAGATTGACTTTGAACTGTTGATGATCCTAAGTGCTAGGATACAGGTATGTGCCACCATGCCAGCTTCTTTTCTCTATTTTGATTCTAGTAATGATATTTTTAGTCATACAGAAATGCTATAAAGGCAAATTTCACAATTTTAAAAATATTTCTAAGTTTTGTTTTAATGATTATAGTTAAATACCTATCCCAAATAGATACTATATTTTTTTGATAATTGCATGCTTTAACATTTTAAATGTACTTCAACCTAAATGCAAAATTAATAAAGATGAAAGAATATCCTATACTGATTTTATTATTTCAATTTGGCAATTTAAAAATTTCAAGCATATTGCTCTTGCTTTTCATTGATTTGCTTTTAGTATTTTTAGATAATTGCTATTTTAATTTTATTGCCATAGATACAGCTCTGGACAAAACGAAAATTATTTGGCTGGCTCTTACATTCCAAGTGGATGCGACATTAAAAAATTACTAGTGAGACAGACACCAGTCTAAGCTGTATGAAATTGGCTCAAATTAGAAATTTCCTGTTTGTTAATTGTTGGATGACCTTCAGCTGTTCCCTGTTCTCTCCTTCAGAGGCTGTCCACCTGCCTAGAAATGCACTCAGAAATACAGACAGGACAATGACTCTTTAAAGCCATACTGTTTTTCTGCCCCTTACAAAACATCTTTTATAAAAATGTGGTTTTGAGCCTAGTTATTTGAGTGCTATCTTCCAGGGAAATTGACATTGGCTTATTGCATCATATAACACAATTCATTTGCTTTAAATTCAGAATATTATCATTCACTCAATCCTTGAATATTATTATTATTGTTGTTGTTGTTATTATTGTCTCTCTGCCATAAGATTTGTTTCTGTATCTCACTATTGGTGTGTGCATGCTCTAGGATAGCAATTTCACTTTTATTAATACCTGCAATTCATGTAGAACCTTCCCAGAATTCTGGAAGTTCCAGGAACTGAAAAATACCTTAGTTTCTTAAATGTTCACCTTTGATTTGACCATACACAGCTGTTTTCTGCTTCTTTCATTTGACCAAATAGCCTTCATTTTAGAAAACTGAACTCCACTTCTCACCAATTATTGAAAATTTTCTTAGATTTATGTGCCACTGAAATGTAAAACTGAAGTTGAACTAGATGATTTTTATGTTTCCTTTCACTCTGACGTTCCGTAATTTATAAATCTATACTTGAGTCACTGTCTCTAGACAATTTTCTCCTGTAGCAATTATGATTTAATTTTTTCTTTCAGAAACATAGCTCACATGAGAAATTTCTACAGAATATAGAACAAAAGAGGGTGACTTAAAATTCTCATATCACAAATTGATTATAAATGTATTTATTAATGCAGTGTTCTATGATATTATATGTATATATTGTGGGATGATTAAATTAAGCTAATAACTAAATCATGTAGATAGTAGATTGAAGAAACAATAACAGCAACATTAGAAAGTGGGCACTAAAATTTAGGGTGCTTGGAAAGTGTAGAAAAAGGGAATACTTGCACTGCACTTATGGGAATAAACTAGTGCAGGCATCAGGAAGAATATTCTGAAAAAAGTAGAAATGGCACTACATATGATCCAACGAACCCACTGTTGGTTATATGTTTGCATGAAATGTAGGCAGTAAGTTGAAAAGACATCTGCAACCCGCTATTTATTGAAGTATTTCTCACAATAACTAAGAAATGGAAAGAATATAAGTATCCATCAGATGAATGAAGAAATTCACTTCAGGAATTTATCATTTATGTGATTGGACATTTGACACTCAGCAATTTTTAAATAAGCAATATATTATTTTTAACTGCTGTTACCTTGTTGTATACTGATGTATACCTTGTTCCTACTGATCAAAATATATTCCTACTGATTCCCTCTTTTCCTACATTCTCATCCTCTGTGAATCACCATTCTACTATTTCTGTAAGTCCAATAGTACCAGATTCTGCATCTAAGAGAGACTATGTATTATCTTTCTTTGTCTAGCTTATTTCATTTTCCCATTTATCTGTATTTTTAAAAAAGACAGAATTTCCTTTCTGAAGGTCAAGTAAATAAGATCTATCTGTCTAGTCTATCACACTTTCTTCATTCATCTGATGGATACTTATATTCTTTCCATTTCTTAGTTATTGTGAGAAATACTTCAATAAATAGCAGGTTGCAGATGTCTTTTCAACTTACTGCCTACATTTCATGCAACCATATAACCAACAGTGGGTTCGTTGGATCATATGTAGTGCCACTTCTACTTTTTTCAGAATATTCTTCCTGATGCCTGCACTAGTTTATTCCCATAAGTGCAGTGCAAGTATTCCCTTTTTCTACACTTTCTAAGCACCCTAAATTTTTAGTGCCCACTTTCTAATGTTGCTGTTATTGTTTCTTCAATCTACTATCTACATGAATCTCCCTTATTTTGATTCCCTATGAATTCTTCAGATTTTTATCACAGCACCAGGCTTTACATTTTTGTCTTTATTTTTAGATACTTTTATGTTCCTCATCCCTCACTGTCATCACGCTCTGGAACTGCTCTGGATTAGCTCAATAAACTCTTCTAACTTTGGCAGTGGTGCATCCCCGGGACTCCACACTCAGACCTTCCATGAAACAGATAACAAACTTTATTAAGAGGATGATTTTTTAAACACAGGAATTACATTCTTCTGATCTTCATGCCTTCGTTGTTAAATTTATCATCTCCACACTGACTAAATGAAATCTGTGGGAGTTCACTGAGGGCACAAAAATCATTACCATAATCCTTAAATTAAAACTCAATTGAACGACTAACATTTTGAAGATTATACTATATTTAATAATTCAATGATAATAAGTCGTTTAGGTTTAATGTTAAACAATTTATTTTGCATATTTTGTTAAATATCTTATTTTGCTTTTGTTAAACATTTTTTATTTTATTATTTTTTAAGTTAAAAGCAGCCAAATTTAATGAAGTTTACAGGGTAAAATTATCCTTAGAAGGAGCAGGCTCGTGCTGCTACAAAGGAAACCGACAAAGTGTCGAGGGTGCTAGATTTAAGAATTTAAGCACGCTTTGCGTTGGGTGTTCCAGAGCGCAATTGACAAAGCGATTGATTGACAGGGTGCTGAGTGAGGTCCGCTGTGTCTACTGTGCATGTCCTTTCTCACACTTGAGTCTGGCATAATTTGCTGATGCAGTCCACGTGCCCGAACCTTCAGTGAACACCAGACATAGAAAGGTCGGGTCACACTGGCGGGTCTGATATGCATGCATCCTGATTTGGAATTTCTGAATTTTCCAGGTTTTCTTTTCTTTTCTTTTAAGCTAGGGTTTCACCATGCAGTTCAGACTGGCCTTGGCCTTGAACTCACTTTGTAACCCAGGCTGGCCTCAAACTCTCTGTGATCCTTCTGCCTTAGCCTCCTGAGTGCTAAAGCGTGTTCCACTATGCCCAGCTCTTCGTTTTATGTTTTTTGGTTTTTTAAAATTTTTTTAATTTTGAAGAGAATAAAATCAAATGAAATAAAACAGAATAGAGTCAATCAAAACAAAACAATGAACATGGTACATGACTTCAAAAAAAAAGATTAGAGGAAATCAATAATGGCTACCATAATGTCTCTTGCTATCTTCAAAATAACTTCCCATGCCATCAGGCATAATAAAATCAAACTAAATAGTACAGAATAAAACCAACAAAAACAAAACACTGGAAGCAATACAGAACTTCAGAACAATAGTAAAACAACAGGAGTTACCATAATGCCTCTTGTTATCTTCTGAAGTAGCTGCCTATATCATCAGACATAATACAATCAAACAAACCAAAATAGAATAAAATCACTCAAAATAAAACAATGAAATCCATATAGGGCTTCAAAACAAAGTAATAGGAAATCAACAATGGCTATCATAATATATTTTGTTATTTTTGAAATAACTATCCTTGCCATCAAATATAATAAAATTAGACAAACTGAAACAGAGTAAAACTAAACAGGACAATGAAAACTATAAGGGATTTAAATCACGATAATAGATTAACAATGGCGACTACCTTTCCTTTTTAGACATTTCCTCCCCTTTCATTTTCACAATATGTATTGTGTATTTTGGATCCCTCTAACTCCTTTAGTTTTTAATACTAGGCAGGCAACACCAAGTTCACGCATGTGACTGAATCATTTCATCCATGATCCTGATCTCAACTTGTGTCCATTTACCTATTAGAGCCTCAAGGTTATCTTTATTTACAGCTGAGTAACTTTCCATTGGATAAAAATGCCATGTATTTCTTGTCCACTATGCAGCTAATGGGCAAGCTGTCCCCACTTCTTTTTGGTTCCCTTTCACATAGAGCATTGTTCTCGTTCCTTTAATTTTCAGTCTATGAACCCCCAGTTGAGTTAAATGTGTTTATTGTACAAAGCATATTGACAGATTCTATTTCCTGATCCAATCTGCCTGTAACCAAACATGCACTGCCTTATCTCTGCCATGCTATTTTCCTGCCATTGGCTGCCTACTTTTCCTCTCCATTCAAATGTCTGCCCTGGTTGGTGATACCCCTCTGACACTGCTCTGGAGCTGTGGTCTTTCTTATCTCTTTCTAGAATGTCCTTCAGTATTCTTTATAGGGTTGGTTTGATTGTGATGAATTCCTTCAGCTATTCTTTGTCATGGAAATATCTTGCTTCTCTGTTAATTTTGAAAGATAGTTTTGCAGGTACATCAATGTGGGTAGGAAGTTGTTTTCTTTCAGGACTTGAAATACTTCATTCCAAGTTCTTCTTGACTTGATGGTTTGTGTTAAGAAGTCTGTTGTGACACTGATGGGTTTTCCTTCATAGGTGTTCTGTTTCTTTTCTCTAACAGCTTTTAATATTCTGTTCCTGTTGAATTTCTGCAATCTTGATTATTATATGTCTGGGTGTAGATTTATTTTGGTTATGGCTAGCTGGAGTTCTATATGCTTCACTTATCTGAATGTCACTTCCTTTTCTCATGCTTGGGAAATTTTCTGATATTATTTCTGTAAATAGAATTTTAATGTCATTTGTGTTGACCCCTGCTTTTTCACTCACATCTTTAATTCTTGAGTTGCTTCTTTGGGTTGTCTTGCAGCCATTGAATTGTTATTCCAGGTTCCTTTTTATTTTTAGGAGGTTTTTCCTTTCATGATCACAAGTTGCAAACCTGTCTTCAAGATTTGAAAGTCTATCTTCAGTTTCTCTCAAGTAGTTTTTCCAACTTCCAATGGAGTTTTTAATTTCCTGGATATCTCTTTGAATCTGTTTCATGTATTCTAAATCTTTTTTGTATTGTTCATTCAAGGTTTCCCTCATTTTCCTATGTTCCTCCAATTTTTCATCTATGTCTTCTTTAGAGATGGTTAGCAATTCTTTTATTATGTTTTTCATTTCTTCTTTCACCTGAGTTAGTATTTCTGTTCTAATTTCTTTTATAGCCTCATGAAGTTGTGTCTTTACTCAGTTGCCATCACTTCAGAAACTTCAGGTGTGCAACTAACTCCCCATCTCTTCTGTGTTTGCATCTCCTGGACTTGCTCTGCTTAGATTGGAGGCCAGAGATTGCTTTTTGCTTCTTCGTCTTGACTTATTCCTGGGTTTTTCTGGACAAGTGGGTACTGGCGTCCCAGGCACTTCCCACATTGGCTACAATTTCTCTGAAATGAGACTGTTTGGTTCTTCTAGCCAGTGCTGGCTATGGATATCTGATGATGGGCATTTGGTGTGCTGGTGCAGGGCTATCTGCTGCTTTTCCCAACCTGTGTTGGCTCCCCGATGGCTGGTGGAATGCACGTGGGGACAGGGCTGCCACCACCTGAGGACCAGGGCTGGTCACCAGTGAGATCCTCCCTTACCACCCATGGAGTATGTGCAGGGGTGGGGCTGTCTGCAACTTCCAGACCCAACTGGCTACCCCCAGAGAAATGCTGAAATGGTGCTAGGATGCATGTTGGGGCAGGGCTTAATCTGAGCAATTTCCATGGGTCTGTGCCCAGCTGAGAGCTGCTGGAAGAAGCCAGAAACAGTTCCAGTTCTGAGCTTATCCAGCCTGATTCCAAAATGACTCTTGGGCAGTTGCTGTCTCCCATGGGAGAAATGAGTCCTCTGCATTTACCACCAGCCAGTGCAGTCTTCCAGGTCCACTACTACCCTCACTGCCACTCCCCTCCAATGCTGTCTTTCTTTCCTGAGGACTCCAGGGTCACTAGCCACCACATCACCTTGATCCTGTGTGCCCAGGTTCCAACAGTTCCTCTCACACAGCTCCTCTGGCTCTAGGCAAACGCGCCGCCAGCTACTGCCTTCTTCATTTGAGTTTTTCTTGTTTACTCTTTCTGTGGGCTTCAATTCTCACTTTAGATTCTTCCTGGGTCCAGGGGACCCACTTCCTTCCTTCTTGTTTTCCCCATGATGCTATATTCCAGCATCTGGACTGTATCTCTCAGAGAGGCTGTTTGCTCTGCTGCTTACTGCTCTGCCATCTTCCTCTTTCTTGTTAAACATTTATATATTGCATTTTGTTAGTCATTTATAAATTATTAAACATTGTATTTTGCATATTTTCCTCAATTTTTTATTCTAAATTATTACTAAATATTCATGACATCATCTCCTTTGTCATGTTGTGGAATATGTGCCTCACTCTATCTTTCTACTTATGTCATCATTTATGAGAGATTTGGAAATACATTTCTATAAAGAAAATAAATTTATTGTTTTGAAATTAATTTGAGCTTCAAATGTAACTGTTTTTAATATGAATTCCTTCTAAATGTGTTAGTATTTACCTCATGACCTGTGTTAGTTAGTACACATTACATTGTGTTCTACATTTTCCATGAGAAAATAAATAGATTAACAGACAAAAATGAAAATGAGTTGAAGGAGAAAAAGAAAAAAAAGAAACACTGGAGATAATATAAAATTCTTGAATAGAAGAGAAAAATGTTATTTTACCTCCTGATTTTCTTGTAATTGTTCTTAAACTAAAATCATAGAACATTATGTAAAGCTTTATAAAAAAGACATTGCCTTGACTATGTGCACAGGTTTTTCATCCTATTTATAACATCTAAAGAACTTCAAAGTTCCTTAAACTTGATAAGAAATTTAATTATATTTTGTCATCAATAATTTATGGTTCCAAATTATACTAAATTGGCAGCTGGTGATGTGAAGTGCAAGTGAAATCAGGCCAATTCTAACCAAATCAGGCATAAAATTATATTTTAATAAACTTTGATTCTGCTTCCTATTACCCTTTTCTTTTTATCATGCATGCCTGAGCTCCATGTGTAATTTGTGTAGCCAGATGCTGAGTTTTATTGCTTTGATAATTTAGAAATCTGACTGTTTCAAAGGAGATATTGGTACATACAGGCAGAAACTAATGAAAATGCTTTTTTTTAAATAGAAAACTGACTGCTAAAGAAGTAGATGATGAGCAAAGATAAAAGAAACAACATCTGTCTTCCTAACTTCTCTATATTTCTTTTGTATGTGCAAAAATACAATTAGCCTAAGTGGCTTTGTACTATTTATATAACAGAAGGGATTAAAGGAAGCCCTGATGAAACCATAGTCCTCAGGCTACAGAAATTATTATAAAAATAGTCTGTATATGTTTGTAGAAATGAAAATTTGGAATATCCCATAAAATCATACACCTATGATATCACATTTTAAAAATGAACATACTATCTAAGAATTGTACATGGTTAAAGATAGATGGATGAATCCAAATCTCTCATAATATCCTAAAAAAATAGCAATAACAATAATGAGAAAAACTATATAAAATTTACACTTCAGCATAACTAGAAGAGAATAACTAAATATCAACCAACAATAAACAAGATAATAAATGCCATGAGATCTCTCATTTTCTTCTCTGCAAATTGTTATTCTCAAATAACATGCCTAGTCCAAGAAAACCTGCATATGTAAGATGACACAGGAGGAAGCAGCAGGATCAAAATTGATCTATTTCACTGATAGAAAATGAAAATCTCATCTAGCTCCTACATGTAAAAACAGTGGAAAGGAGTTTTAGTAGATTAGAGGAACCAACAGAGAAGGAATTATACAATATGTTTAAAATTTGAGATTCAGGAAAAAATATGTTTAAAAAGGAAAAACACTTTAGTTGAAGAAATGCCTCCCTTCCAAATTTTGTAAGAGAATATACAAAATGTACAAGATGGAGAATTCCACCTGCTGAGTTATATACTCTACAGTGATTTTTCAATATGGTGACTTGCAATCCACAAGAAACCATTAGCCTTTCCCACAGAAATGGGAAGAAAAAATAACTTTTTAAAAAACTAATATAAGTGGTAAATTAAAAATGGTAGCAAAATCCAATCTACTTACATATTAAATCAATGCAAATATTTAGATATACTTAAAATAGTTTGGAATATTAAAAAAATAAAGTTGCTTAATTAATAAAAACACTAGGAATATAATTACAGAGAAATAAACTAGAGAAAATAACATCTGCCTGAACCTAGAAAAAAATAAAAGGAAAAGATAAAATCATACTGTACCAGTACCATGCTGCTTTTGTTACTACAGCTTTTTAGTATAACACAAAATTGGGTGTTGTGACAGTTTTGCCCTGCTCTTTTTGCTGGGAATTGCTTTAAGTATTTTGGGTCTCTTCTGTTCCAGGTTTTAGGGCTATTTTTTTGTTGTTGTTCTGTGAAGAATGCTGCTGGTATTTTAATAAGGCTTACATTAAATCTGTAGATTGCTTTTGATAATTTCACCATTTTGATGATATTAATTCTGCCCATTTCAGAACTGTGGGTATGTTTCCATTCTCCAATGCGCTCTTCAATTTCTTTCTTCAGAGCTCTATAGTTTTTCTGAAAGAACTAAAGACATTATACTATAGTCATACATGCATACCCAAGTTTATAAAAACAAATTCACAATATTTAAGATATGAAAACTACCTAGATGTTTAGTAACACACAACAATGGAATGTTACTTAGACATGAAGAATGAAATCATATCATTTGCAAGAAAATAGCTGGAACCAAAATTGTTTTAATACTTACAATGTATCAATGTTTCAAATTTTTATCTATGAAATCTTGTTTGAAATTCAAAGAAAATTTTAAAGTAAGTAAATTTTCCAAATTCTCACAGCTCCTAAATACTTCAAGGGGCCAATCAAATATTCTAACTGTAGCAATCACAAACCAAATCATCAAATTATACTGTTCATAAAAGAGAACTTTTTTTGCACACTATTATATTGATCAAGGTTGTTAAGTGCATTATAGCTATAGTAACACTCTTAAACCTCTAATGTAACCATTATGCAATTTATAGCATTTAAATTTTTTTTTTAAAAATACACTTTGGAATATCAATTAATGCTATCCTCATTTTTACACAAGATGTACTTTACAAACATAGAAGTTCATTATTTAATGCTGATTTATACTTTCACAAACTTAGTACAAAAATATTTTGTTTTTTTGGTACCAGAAATCAAACTCAGGACCTTGGGCTGGCTAGGCAGGCACTTATGCCACTGAGCTATATTCCCAGTCCTACAAATATTAGTACAAAAATAAATATTTGTTTGTAATTAACTTTACTACAATCACCATCTGAGTATTTTTATCAAAAAAAAAAAAAAGAAGAAAAAAGAAAAACAGCCTTGTTGTAAAAAATATGTTTTGTTAGAGTAGAAAAGTAGTTTTATGTCTCCTCTATAGATTTTTAGGAACTCATCAAATATGTGCAGAAAAAATTGTGGATGATTCTGAAGATTTCAGACTTTAATAAGCAAAATGGCATTATGATGAAATGAATTTCAATGAAAATCCTTAGAGTTACTTTAAGTCTAATTCATAAGTTTTCCAGTTGTTCTCAAATCTCTCAATTTTCTTACTGCCAACTGTGACCACCACAAAGACGCTTTTACTTGTCTCTGTTTGGAACTCACAGATTCCAAGTAACTTGTTCTGTGGTGACAGAACAGGTCTGACAAATAGTGAAACGTAGGAACCATCAAGATGAATATTTTGGTGACTATTTTTCCCTTCATTTCATAACTCCCATTCATAGAAAGTCTTTTCTAAAACTGTTTAAACATAAGGTCTCAAAATAATGTTAAGTGATAGAAATTGAATAGCTAATATTTAATTATATTGAATTTGGTTCTAAATTTGTAAAGCAAAATATTTCATGTAATTATTTTGAGATTTTAATTAGGCACGTAATATATCCTGAGTAACTAAATTTATTTATATGTATTTATATAAGGTTTTAAATTGTAGCTATTATTACATTTACTTTTATTCTTTATGGCATTGATTCATTAGATACATGCTTAGTTGGTAAGTTAGTGATAAAGAAGTCAAGCATGAATATATTATAATTTCTATCAGATTTGCTGTAAAGTTGAAACTCTAATAAATATACCTATTATGAGTAAGCTTAGAATTTTAGGATTTTCAAATTACTTTAAAATTAACTTTATATTTATTTGTAATTTAGGTATTCTTGTTACTCCATGGCTTTGCTCTTGTTCAAAAGCCTAAAATAAAATAACTTTATAAAAAGTAGCTTTAAAAGAGTTGATACTTTGACACACCTTAGCAGTCAGGGTACTTTTAAAGCATTAAAACTAGTTTTGACTTTTAAAAAATTATTATTTCTAGAAAGTAACTGTAGATTTTAGATCATAATACTGCACTATAATTATAGTTGAGATGGTGCTTTTATTCTTAGCTCATATTTTCATTTGTGTATAACTTCATGACAAGTACCTATTTGGGCTAGAATTTCTCACACTTTTTAAGCAAAAAGAGAAAATTTTCCCTGTAAATTGCTTGAATAAGCAACAATTCGCCAACTGCTAGGATAAAAAGAGTATTTTAAAAGTTCTGTGAAAAAAATTTTTATTCTTATTTTCTATAACTTTAACAGTCATTTTTAATTTATATTGGTTTCACACTTTTAGTTTTCTGTCTAATTAAAATCTTCATTATCTATGAAAGCTTACTGAATTATAAAAAATGCACCAAAATATATTATAGTGATCGTTTCAAAAGTAAATATGACATTTACTATGGTATTCTTATGTTGAAAGAAAAGCATGTAAACTATTTACATAGATGTGAACTATACCCTTCACTAAATCTGATACCTAGTAATATCTTGACCTTCCACTGATGAAATCTTTCTTTGTTCAAGTCTCTATGATTAAGTTGAAGTTGAAGATATTGATAGAGCTTACTAAAATTGAACCACGATAGAGCAAAGCAGACATTTTCGTCTGTAGATCTTGAACACAGAATTGGGAGAGAGAAAGTGATACGCTGGGATGTCCACAGACATTCTGTAGGAACAAGGCCCTGGCTTGACTGGCAACCACCAGGCACTCAGTCCAAAAGCCTTTCACACACTCAACTCTGTGTAAGAGGTGGTAGAAAAAACAATGCTGAATAGTAACATGGAATCCTCCTGATTTGCTTTCTGCTTTCTGCAGCATTGCTGTGACATCTACAATTTGTCTGAAGTAAAGCATTTGGTTAAAATGTGGGCCATATTTGCTCTTTTAAAAGCCTATCAGCCTGTCTAAGTGCTGTCTTCCCTATTTCCTTAGCCAGGTAGTCAGATTGGAATTACTGACCAATTCAACCTGACTGGTGTGTCAAATTCTGATCACCTGCCAGATCTCCTCTATGATATACTGGTTTAACTTGCAATATAGGAATGACAATGGCAGCAGTAGTGGCCACCAACAGTAATCTGTAATTTTTGTATGTAGTCAGATGGTTCTCAGTTTATACCCTGCAGAAAACAAAATAAAACCAACCTTTTCATCTATCTTCAGAGGTTAGGGCCTAATCCCTAGAAGCTGTAAACATATTGATGTAGAGGTTAAGGGGGAAAAAATCAAGATTGCAGATGGAACTAAAATTTCTAATTGGTGTGCCTGAGATAGGAAGATTTTCCTGCATTTTGTGGATTAGTTCAATATATCCCAAAAGGGAGTTAGAAGCCTCACTGTCATGGTGATGCAGCCTGAAAAAGTCTCAGTCATTGTTGGGTCTGAATATAGAGGACCCTTTCCCATCCTTATCGTGGTCCGGGAAGTTTAAATTTGTAATCCCATGGAAACATGGAATTGTAGTGAGTTAATTCCAATCTTTCACTTACAGTGCAACTCATGGAGAGAATAAAGACACTAAGACATGTTTATAATTATGGGGGCCAAGGAGTCCTGAGTTCAGCCAGGATGAAGGCTTTTTGACCTGGATTTTATTAATTTGTGAAGAAGGGAGTTGCTTGAGGATGAGTGTCTCTTCACTCTAGTGATCATTTGTTTTGCTTCACCTGAGCTTGACAATTTGATGCAATCTTCCTATTTAGCTTCACTTTCCTTGCCTGTGCTTATAGAAGCCTAGGATTTCATTGTCTAGACCAATGATGGAGTTTGCAACAATGTTTTCAAATATTTTTCCAGTATCAAGTTCTGTGCTTCACTCCTTAATATGTTTTGCATTTATTTTTGCATATTGGGTGAGATATACAAATCGGCATGTAGAAAACCAGCTTTTCCAACACACACACACACACACACACACACACACACACATGCACACACACACACACACACACACGGCTGCTTTGTTCCAGATCAGCAGAGTATAACATGAATTCATTTCTGGGCTCTCCATTCTTTTTTACTACTCTACGTAACCGTTTTATGTCACACAGTGATGTTTCAATTGCTGTGCTTTTGTGGTATTTGGGGTTGTTTTTGTGAACATGGTGTGATTCTTGAACCTTTATTTATTTTTTATTTTTTTACATTTTTCTTTGCTTTTCCTGTTCTTTTCTCCTTACAATCGCTTTGGTTATTCCAAGATTTTTGTGTTTTCATATAAACTTTGAGATATGGTTTTTCAATTCCTGTGAAAAATATCATTGGTATATTGATAGCCAATGAACTTAATCTATAGATCACTTTGGGTAGTATAGGTTTTGAAACATATTAATTCTTACAATTCATGAAATGGTATATCTCTCCATTTATTTTCCTGTTCTTCAGTTTCTGTCGTCAGTGTTTTATAATTTTAACTTCCATGCCTGAATTTATTGCTAAGGCTCTATATGTGTTCTTGTGTGTGTGTGTGTTTGTGTTTTGTGAATGACATTGGCTATATTTTGTTTCTCAGCAACTTAAAAATAGGTGCATATAAATGCTGCCGATTTTTACACATTAATTTCATATCCTTCAATTTTAATAGATTAATATTTTTATGAAGTATTTGGGGTGTTTTACATGTAAGATCATGTCTTTTGTTAACAGAAACAATTTAATTTTTTTTCTTTATTTTACTGGCTTTTCTGCTTTTCCACTCAATTATTTAAGCCAAAATTTCCACTACTATATTAAATGGAAAGGGCAAAAATGAGCAACTTTTTCTGGTTCCAGATCTTAATGAAAAAATTATTATTATTATTATTTTTTGAGACAGGGTCTCACTATGCAGTTCAGGTTGGCCTTGAGCTCACCTTGTAGCCCAGGCTGGTCTTGAACTTTTGACGATCCTCCTTCCTCAGCCTCCCGAGTACTCGGGTTACAGGAGTGCGCCACTATGCCTGGTTTAAAAAAAAAAACTGTTAAATTTTTATCACTGATTCTGATGTTAGTTGTACAGTTTTTTATAGCCTTTATTTTGTTGAGACACTTTTCTCTGAATCAAAATTATTAAAAGTTATTATCAAAGCAGTATAGAAATTTATTGAATGCTTTAATTTTTTATATTAATTATTTTTTAAAATGCTAACACATGTAATCCTTTACATAGTTGCAATTGCTTGTTTTTAATAAATTATAATTTAAAATTGTTCTACAAATTGTATTTCTCATGAATAAGTATGTCTTGTAAACCTTTTCATGTAATGATCTATTTTATGTTCAAAGACTGTATTTTTATTTTATTGATGTTGCAACTTTATAAAAATAAACATGATTTAATAGCCATTAGAGTATTTTCAGTTTTCTTCTATTACTAAACATCCTCTTTTCACATCTCCATTGTCCCTAGCCCTTCAGGCTTCCACTCTCACCTAGTTCATTGCAGTAGCTCTGCAAATTGTCCTTCAGCTTTAACTCTTTCTCACACACAATCTACCTCCATGCAATAGTCAGGATAGCACTTTCCTTTTTATAAAACAAAACAGAAACATTTCTATTGTGCATATTAATTTTACAAAATGTTGAGGGTTGAAGTTTTTGTCTTTTAAAGTTTTTATTTTTACTAATATATGTTTGCAGTATGCAAGGTTTACCTTCATTGAGGAGACTTGGTATATCTACATAACCAATCTTTATTCTTTTTTTCATCACTTTCTCTCCCCCTATCTAGCACTGTATCATTTTATTTAGAAGAAAAATCAGATTCCTTACATAGTGAGACTATAAAATTTGGTCCAGTTTTATGTGTGCAAGTGTTTTTTCTTATTAATCTCCCTTCATTATACTTACTTCACAGGGGCTTTCTTGTTGGGTCTCAACTATGGCTTTCAGAAAGCTTCTTCTATTAGATTTTTTTCCCTGCAAAGAACATGCTTCCTTGAAAATTTTGGAAGGCTACTTCATTTCTTCCTTATAACTATACTTTCAAATGTTAACCTTTCAATTCTTCTCTGGCTGTGGTCATTAACGTTTTTCAAATTTTCAGGCCTTATTCCCAAAACACAATATTTTATTTCTTATTTTTAAATAATTTTGCATAGTGCTTATCACTTTTTAACTCTATATTTTAGTCTTTCTTCTGCACAATTGTAAAATATATAATGGTAGAATTTTTGTCTTTGTGATTATATATGCACTCCAAGCTCGAGAAACAACCTATTAATTTGTACATTCAGTAAACATAAAATGAATAATAAATGTGTCAAGACTCAATTTTTTAAAATGATAGATTTGCACATTTGTCCTCCTTAAAGTAACCTAAAAGTACAGCTCTGTCCAAACATTCATCAAAATTTTATATTAGTAAGCATTTAATATTTTCATCTAGGTTCAAAGTAACACAGCGAGAGAATTACCACTTTCAACGCTGCCCTCCCACACCCTCATTTAGACATCACATTTTTAGCATAGATAACGGCTTTTCTCTAAAGTGTGACAAAATCAGCACATTTGAAAAATCACTGTTTTATGCTAGGGTTGTCATAATAAAGCCCACAGACTAGATGGTTTCGATTACAGAAATAAGCTTTCTCACAGTCTGGGAATCTATAAAACTGACACTAGTGTTTTGAAGGGGTAATTTCTTCTGATGCCTCTTTTTTGGCTTAGAGATGGGTGGCTATCTTCTCTCTAGTCTTCACATTGTACGTTAGTTTCCAAATTTTCTCTTTTTATAAGGACAAAAACCATTTTGGATTAAGACACACCCTAATGACTTGAATTATACTTAACTATCTTTTTGAAACTTCTGTCCTCACTCTATTCTAGGTTTGTGCTGATTAAGATTTCGATATGTGAATTTCAGTGATGGGCATAATTCAATCCATAATTTCAACACAGTCCTTTTTATTTTAAGAAAGTATAGTCTTGTTTTCCATAGAAAAATTTTTAAGAACATATGCCCATACACACACACATGTAATTATATAGAGATATCAAATAAAACAAGGATTGGAAAGGGAACTGGAGTTTTGCTTTTTAAATGTGATGATAGAAAAGTTTTCTGTTTCTGCCAAGAGATAGGGAAAAAGGTCACATTATACTTGGGTTATGCAGCAAGGATACTGTAGTGCTTTATTCTTTTTTTATTTTATTGAAAAAAAGGTAGAACAAAATTTCTTAACAAAATAATCCCTGGTATGAGAAACTGAAAGAGTAAATAAGTTCTAAAATGTACAATAAATGTTGTGGTATGGGAAGAAATTGTTCAAAAGGAAAAAGTAACTAGGATGGGTGAAAGGAGAAATGACTCTAGGGAAAAGGGAAAAAATGCAAGTCAGTTATAGTATTAGTATTCTATTCTTAAGAGTGGAGACCAGTGTTCTTTAGAATGACTCAAACTTTCTGTTAGGCTGAATTTCATTTTTTACCTGGGAATTGTACAGTCTCATCACCTAAATGCAGTTGAGCTTGAGACTTCTAGAAAATGAAATATGGCAAGGGTGATGGGATAATCACTCCCTAAATTAATTTATATTGTAGTGGTAAGTGTAATAGGATAGTCATTTTCATGAATATTGGAGCAAAAATTCTCCAGGTAGCCTTGAAAGAGAAAGTTGTCATACAATTTTAGCCACAAGGAGAAAATTCTACTAGCAATATAAGGGACATGGAAGCAAACTCTTCCCTAACTGAGACTCAATATGAGAACACAGTCCAGGAGTACTTTTGTTTTGTTTTGTTTTGTTTTGGTTTGGTTTTTTGCCCAGGGAGATCCTGAGAAAAGAACCCAACTAAGCTATGCCTGGACATCTGATTCAGACAAGTCATGAGACAATGGGAGCTTTTAATTGACTACTTTTGTAGAAATTTCTTAAATAGTACAGAAAACTAATCAATCATTTGCATTACCTGATCATAAATCATAAGCAGGTTTATAGGAACATAAAAGTGAGTCTTCATTTTAAACGGGCTTATCCTAAAGCACAAAGCATGTTGTACACAGAAGGCAGGCCTCCTACACAAAAGCTGGAGAAGTGACCAGGGGTGCTGCTTATATAACAGTTGCAAGTCTGTGTCAGTGAGGGGCAGTTCTGAAACCAGGGAATCTTCTGAAAGTCTTGCTGTGAAGGTTCATATGCAAATAATGGGCCTAGATCTCTCCCTTCCTGATCTTAAGCACTCTAGGATATCCTTTGTTTTTTTCTTCAAAAATGCAGTAATATGATCTGAAGTGGCAAGAGAATAGGCTGGGTCACCACTTGGCCTGACTGTCTGGACTTATGTTGGAGTGAAAAAAGGCAGTTTAATAGCCAGGGATGGCACTGAAACCAACTGTCCCAATCCACTGGAGCAAAGCGGGAGTGAATGGGAATAAGAGAAAGGGGCAGACAGTAGCTGGTTAAGTCACACACCCTCCATCCAGCAGGAGCAAAATGAAAGAGGCACTTCTTGCTTTCGTGTCTGTGTCATTTCATCTCTACCTATATGACTCAAATCACATTGGTGGGTCACACATTTTAACTTTATTATCTTAGAATAGAGTTTCACCATAAGCATTAAGGAGAACACATTCGTAAGACAGGGCAAAGGTAATGGGTCTGGGCCTGAAAATTACAAGCAGGCATAAGGAATGGGACTAGAAATTAAAAACATGGGGAGAAGAAAGTAGAACAAAGAGACAGATCACTGAACAAAGTCATTCCTACAGCACATAATTTTTCACCTATTTCAGAATTTTTATTAATCAGAATCAAGTAACATTAGTTTTGATTTCTGTGAAGCTGGTATTTTTGACATTTATTTCTTATCCTTCTGTGCGGTCTGTACACCAAAAAGACATCTAAATTTTAGGGCTGCTCTATGCTTATGGGAGCACTAAGTTAAAAAGTTCAGTAAGAGACTCAGAATGAGTATTCAAAGTTTATTTTTTTGTTTCTGAGGAAAGAGGAAATTGTGACTTCACAGTTTTCAAAATGTCCGTAAAGCATAGGCCTTATTGGTAAAAGAGATGAATTATTGATAATGATTTTCTCATTCAATCTTTACAAAATCCTCTGAGTAAAATGGCAAGATAGTATGACAAGTATTGATTGATACATTATTCGTAGTAAAAATGAACTTAGTTCTAGCAGAAGATTTATTGTCTTAGTACAGTATATTTGCTTCCTCAATAGAATCTTCCAAGTTCCTTGGAAATTTCCAGGTTGTAAACTCATTATGTTTTAAATAATCTGAATTTTATATGTCAGACATTTAAAAATATTATCATATTATCTAAGCATATCAAGATACATCCTTTTCTTACTGACTGACCTGAAAGTGTATACCTATGTATCTTTAAGATATACTACTTAATGATTTTATATGTACTGATAAGCAATTTATCATTTATAAATTTATAATACATTTTGTGATATTATTTTCATCAGGATTATTAAGTATCAGGTGTAATATCATTTTTACTGACTGTAAATTTCAAAAAATCTACATTTAACTTCTTTTATATAAGAATAGTGTATATAATGCACATATATGTAGACGTCCTTGGCAATGATATTGGCTTGACTTATTTAAGTTCTATTGAAATAATTATAGATTTCCATAGCTACATAAACTGCATGTGTTAAATTAGTAACATATAGAAAGTTAAATTAATAACATATAGAAAGTACTACAATATGGTATCACTGACTTTGATAATACAGTAAATTGAAAATAAACTACCCTAACAAATAATGCATTTATTTTCAAATATTTTGATGCTATGGTCTGTTCTTAAATTATTTAATTGAAAAATATATTTGTAAAAGTATGATCTAGGCTTTTTCTCTCTTCTTTGCCTTTGGACTGTTATCCCTGTGCCATGCCACTCTGTCTTGGAGCCAGGTGATTATGGACTGAAACTTCAACAAACTGTCAACTAAATAAACCTTTCCTTCTTTAATTTTGAGTGTCCCAGCAACAAGAGAAAAGTAACCAAGATAAATGCAAACAACACAAAGAACTGCTATTTAATTCTATATGCTGATGTACAAATAAAAATAGTACATAAAATAATGTAACAGAATTGACATAAAAATATCATTTGTGGTTTAAAATGCATGTCTAATTAAAATACTTGATAATTTTTGAAGGAGGGAGGGTAAAAAGTTAAAATGGCACAATGTTAATTATATCCTTGATGGTGGGGCTGGCTGGAAGATAGTGAGTTCATACTCTGTGCCCCTTCATACATCCCTAATGGAAGAGCCAGTTGGAAGACCGTGAGTTTATGCTTCAGACTTCCTCCATTACCCCCTGGATGATGGGGCTGGCAAGAAGAGTGTAAGACTGATTGGAACCCCAAGACCCAGGACAACAGCCCAGTACACAGACACACACATACCTTTGGAGGGCAAAATAATCATCAAGGCCAGTAACATGGAAGCATCTGAAGCAGCAGTACAGAGATAGAAGTTGGACTCTGGTGAGCTCCTCTGACAGAAGACCAGTCATAACTCCAAACTCCAGAGGCCAAGATCAGCTCCATACCCAGCGTATCCCTGGGATGTAAAAAAGACATTATCACAAAATTGTGAACACTAGATGAAGGTAGGTTCTTGGGATGGATGAACCAACTACATCTGGATGACATCCCTGAGGAATGGACATCTCTTCTCCTTGAGAGAGGCCTCAAAACAAGTGGTAGAGTCATAATCATGGGAAGTAGGCAGACATCAACATAGAAGACAAAATAAAAGAAAAAATAGAAGATGGAGAATACTGAGCTGCAGAGGTGGGGTGCATTCCCAGACCCTCAGCCTACCCAGGACAAGCCTGGAATTCAAGAAGATGCATTAAGCTGGAAGTCAAACACTAGAGTTTTATGAAATGATAACAACAGAAGTGAAAAAAAACAAGTGGAAAATGCTATAGAGGAAATGATCTCTCAGGTACAAAAAGAAATGATACTTAAAACCAAGGATATTAGAGAAGACAAAATTAAAAGTATAGATGAGCTTAGATAAAGATGGAAACAAAAAGTGCGCAACATAGGAGACAAATGCAATCCATGAAACAGATCCAAACCGAGATCCAGGAGAGTAAAACCTCCATTGGAAGTCTATTCAACAAACTGAACAAAGGAAAGGATAGAGAGGGAGATCTGATCCGCCTTCCGGGGATGGGGGTTCCGCCAGCCCGGAGGAGAACCAGAACCGGTCCAACCGGACTGCAACGCGCCGGCGCCACGCGGCGCCAGCTTGCATCAAGGGAGATCTGATCCGCCTTCTGGGGATGGGGGCTCCGCCAGCCCGGAGGAGAACCAGAACCGGTCCAACTGGACCGCAACTTGCTGGGACCGCCAGGCACCGGTGCGCGGGCTCAGAATCAAGGACATATATCCCCCCCCCCCCCCGGTAAGCAAGCTGCTGGCTCTGAGGTCTGGCTAAATTGATGGCAACTAAGGTACATAAAGCAACTAGACACTAGTGTTTTTTCATAGATTTTGCAGGCCTCTGAACGGTACCCTGAATGTCTCTTTGTATGATAACAGCAGGCAATGTTGCAGACACGGGGGATTCTCTTCTGTCTGATCTTCGAGGCCCAATGTGGTTCTCACCATTTTGTTTTACTCTGATCGTTATTATTTTTCTCTTTTTTTTCCTTTATTTTATATTCTGTTTTTATTGATTTTGTATCGTTTTGTTTTTGGTTCAATCCTACTACATCTGTTGGAATGGTCAGCCAATTTGA